>QANZ01029126.1:96644-145179 GCA_003254925.1 Chamaecrista fasciculata | reverse complement strand
GGGGGGGGGGGGGGGGGGGTTTGCAACCCATCAAAGAGGACCCATCTTCATGTTAGACAAATTGACAAGATAATCAGCTGCCAAGTTAACGGATTTAGCTAGGGATCCAACTAAAGCTACAACCATCTAAAGAATTGGAAACACAAAAAAAAAAAAACTCAGACCAGATCGACGTCGTGGGATCCTAAATTCAGAACGCTGCCGCCACAAAACCTGCAGCATAAAACACACAGACACAAGCAGAGAGCACCCAGATCTGGGAAGGACAACCGCCGAAAACCACCTAAACTTAAAAACCGCCGCCGTAGAAGACACACAGAAAAGAGCACTGCCCTAGAAGGCCAAAGCTGGGAGGCGCCGCCGATAACCCTAATATGAAATAGGGTGAAATCTCTCATGAAAGAGAAAGGTGGTTCCTCATGAGAAGGGATTTAAGAGAAAACTCGACTCTCATGAGAGAGAGAATTTTTTGGGTGGCTAGGGTTTTTAGAAATTTGTAAACTGACTGTTAACCTAATTCTAAATATGTACTCCCCATCGAACATGTTCCAATTTTAAAAATTAAAGCATGTTATCTACTTTTACCACAAATTTAATCAAATCAAATTTCATTAATTAATAACAACATCACTAGTAGGTTTTCTATAATGAATGAACTAAAATAAAAAAGAAAAGGGTACTCTTTTCATCCTTAAACTTTAATTTTCAATTTTGTTCTCATTATCCTCAAAGTTTTATATTTTTATCTTATTTTAACTAAATATTAACGACACATTCTACGTAACTGATGACATATAATATAAAATTGATAGAAAAAGAAACTTAAATATTAATTTAAATTAAAAAATACGATGAAATCTATCGTTAATTTCTTAAAAAAATAATCCAAAAATAAAATGAACTAAAATGTAAAAGTTTAAAAATAAAATTGAAAAAAAAAGTAGGCCAAAGTCCTATTTTGGTCCCCCAGTTATGCTCCTTGTTCCAAATAGGTCCCCCAGTTATTTTTTGTTCCATATTGGTCCCCCAGTTATGCAAAACTTGAAAAAATTGGTCCCTCTAACGTTTTCCATCCATTTTTCCGTTAAAAAAAGAGGAAAAATAAACTTTCATCCTCAAAAGTTTTATTTTCTTATATTAAGGTCCTTTTCTTTTTATAATAGGATCAAAACATAACAAAATGAAGTAACTTAAGATTTTAAGTGAATTTACCCAAAAACACAAAATCAATCTCTCTTTCTTTCTCCCTCTCTCTCTCTGATTCCCTCTCTCTCTCTCTCTCTCTCTCTCACTCTCTCTCTCATTCGTGGCGGAGTTCTCTGATTCACGACGCTACTGAACGCATTCACGAAGGAGCTGAGTTCGTGAAACTCGACGGAAACGTGTACGGAGTTCGGATTTCTGCTGCAAGTTCGTGATTGTCGCTGGCGGTCATCATCGGAGGGCGGCGGTTCGTGGCGGAGTTCGCGAGCAATGGTCGAAGGGGCGTTTTCACGGCGGAGTTGCGAAATCAGACGGCGGTTCGCGGCGGGACTTGGACAGACCTGGTCGGAGGAGTACGGCGGTGGTTTCCGTGCAGGATTTCTGGCGAAGAAAGTTGCGTGTGCGCTGGGTTGTCAGCAGCGGAGATCGGCTTCGTTGTTTTCAATGGAGGACGCGTTCATGTAGGACGTTCTTTTTTCCGGGTAGATCTGGTTCAGCGGCGGAGGTTCATTGACGTTGGGTTCGTGTTCGGTGGACTGTGGATACGTTCTGGCGTTCTTGAGCAAGTTCGGCGTTGTTCGGTGAGTGAGTGAGAGAGAGAGAGAGAGAGAGNGATGAAAATTTATTTTTCCTCTTTTTTTAACGGAAAAATGGATGGAAAACGTTAGAGGGACCAATTTTTTCAAGTTTTGCATAACTGGGGGACCAATATGGAACAAAAAATAACTGGGGGACCTATTTGGAACAAGGAGCATAACTGGGGGACTAAAATAAGACTTTGGCCAAAAAAGTATTATCCCTTACTTGCAAAAGTGTGAAGTAAGGGTGTTCGCGAGTTGAGTTGGGTTAGATTAGGGCGGGTTGGTTTGGGCTGAAATTTTCTGAGGGTGGGTTGGTTTGAGTTGGGTTTTGGGAAATAAATATTTCAACCAAAACCAAATCAAGCAGCAGTGGGTTGGGTTGGGTTGGGTGGGTTGGCGGGCTGGCCCGTTCCAATTTGCAAACAATTTTTTTTTCCAAAAATATACTTGACTTTACAATTTTTTTATCTTTCAATTTTTTTATATTAAATTTTGATGAAAAAATGTCTTATTATCATGATTCATGAATTAATAATGTGATTGAAAGTCATATATACTCATCTAAAGAAGTTGAAGTTGATGTATACAAGTTAAACTTGATTAATTGAAAGTGAAGATACTAATGCAATGTTAAGAGTAAGGGGAAAAATAGTTCAAGAGTCATGTATATTATATAATTATATTAACTATTATATATATATTAATATTAAAACTAAAAAATCAAAATAAATAAATGGCGGGCTTGCTAATTGGGTTGGGTTGAGCGGACTCAGAAATCTAAAATCCACAGCCCAACCCAAACCACTGCGGATTGAGAATTTTCAAATCAAATCAATCTGCCAGCCCAAACCAAACCAACTCAAATCTGTGGGTTGAGTTGATTTTAGTGGGTTGACGGGTTGGCCCAACCACTCCGGTGTAAAGGCCATACCATATTACCATGAATCCATGACACTCTGACCCAGAAAAAGAGTATTATCCCTTACTTGCAAAAGTATTATCCCTTACTGAAATGAACACAACAAAATTCGCCCAATTCTGGCGGGAATTCAAAAAGAGTCCCTGAATATTCTACTATATATAAACCCTTGCTTTCCCTCCCTTTCCATTTCCCACCAATTTCTCAGAGAAAATTGAAACCCTAACCCTAGCTAGAGGCGCCAAAATTCCCTAGGCAAGATGCTGGAACTTCGTCTCGTTCAAGGCTCACTTCTGAAGAAGGTGTTGGAGGCGATTAGGGAGCTCGTCAACGATGCGAACTTCGATTGTTCCGCCAGTGGCTTCTCGCTTCAGGCCATGGACTCCAGCCACGTCGCCCTCGTCGCTCTGCTCCTCAGATCCGAGGGATTCGAGCACTTTCGCTGCGACCGCAACATCTCCATGGGTATGAACCTCAACAACATGTCCAAGATGCTCAAGTGCGCCGGCAACGAGGACATCGTCACCATCAAGGCCGATGATGGAAGTGATACCGTCACTTTCATGTTTGAAAGCCCAAGTAAGTACGTTTGGATTTATTGTTTAAATCATTCATTTTAGTTTCTTCTGTGTGTGTATTTGTTTTTCAAGTAAGCTGATACCATATTGTGAAAAGAGAAAGAGGAAGAAAGATGAATGAATAATGCTGCAATTGATTAATGAGAAAAGTACAGAGAAGGTATTTATAACCAAAATACAACAGCTAAACAATCTAACTAACAGAAACTAATCACTAACAGACTTTCTGTTATTAACTTCATTTAGTTCACTAACAAGCTCGATCTTCTGAAAATTATTGTCTCTTTTGTTTAAATTTCAATTCTATGTCTTCTGGTTGAATATATATATATATAGGTGGGTGTGATTAAGATCTTGAGATATACTTTCTCCTTGTCTGTGCTAGCTTATAAGAAAAATTAAATATCGTATGTTCTTGTTTTTGAGAGTCAGTTTACAGTGGCTATGCAGTTGTTTCACATAGAACAATTCTGTTAAGACTCTTAATTCTGTTGTCAGAAGCTTCATATGTAATATACCAGTCCTGTCTATAGTCCTGGAAAATTATTGTCTCTTTTGTTTAAATTTCAATTCAATGTCTTTGAATATGCAAATCTATGTGTGTGTGTGTGAGATTTAGATCTTGAGATATTCTTTCTCCTTGTCCGTGCTAGCTTATAAGAAAAATTAAAGGCAAAAACAATTTTTTTGTCTCCAAACTTGACATTAATTTTCAATTTCGTCCTCAATCTTCATTTACTATCAAATTTGTCCTTAAAGTTTTATATTTTGATTGATTTTATCTTTTGTTCTAACTTTAGCTAAATATTAACGATAAATTTTACATGGCTGAAGATATGTTATATTATATCGGTAGAAAAAAATTTAAATCTTAAATCAAATTGAAAAACATAGATTTTGTTTTTAAATTATTGGAAAAGAACTAGTTAAATGATCAAATTAACCAAAATGTGAAACTTCGAGGGCAAAATTAATTCTAAACAAACATTAGGGACAAAATTGAAAAATTGATGTAAAGTTTGAAGACGAAAAGAGTGCTTTTATCAAAATTAAATGTGGTATGTTCCTAAGAGTCAGTTTACAGTGTTTATGCAGTTGTTTCACACACAACAATTCTGTTAAGACTCTTAATTCTGTTGTCAGAAGCTTCATATGTAATATACCAGTCCTGTCTATAGTCATGATGCATATAATGGAATCACGTCAATTCTCTTCCGAGTTCTCTTGCTCATACCTTTCACCTTCCTGAAGGGAGTATTTGACAAAGATAGAATTGGTTTGTATGAAGATTTATAGAGACCTAGATAAATATGATGAAGCTCCAGTGCTAAATGTTGTTTCAGGATTTCACTGGGAATTCCTGTATGATTAAAGGGATAATTAGGAATTTTTCCTTTATGATATATGACAGGGATCTTTATTAGCTTTTATAAGATAGGGGGTATTTGCAAATCAGTTATTTATTGTCAATTTTTCCTTTATGATTTTGTCTTTTGGTTATTTTGATTTGTTCTATGCTTAAATTCTCATCATTGGATAGTTCATTTGCTATTAACAAATATGGTGAATGACTGAAGGAATGGTTGTTGAAAATCTAAAATTGTGTTAATGATCAAGAGCTGTAATGAATATGGCTGGTTATTAATTTTTTTATGTAAAAAAGATGTTGATAAACAGCACCGAGGGGTTCCGGGTTCAACTAAATTTGTCTTTTGAACTAGTGATTTCTATTTTGACTCTGTTGAGATGGAGAGTTAGTTTCTTCATTTATATTTGTCTCATCATGTCGTTATTGTATAGATGCCCTGAGCTTTACAAATGTATTTTATGTTTTAGTTTGGATCTATATATTTTAATCTTGTATTAACTTCTTTTTCGGCTGTTGGCTTATTGTAGCACAAGATAAGATTTCTGATTTTGAGATGAAGCTGATGGACATAGACAGTGAACACCTTGGAATTCCTGAGGCTGAATATCATGCCATTGTTAGGATGCCTTCAGCTGAGTTTTCTAGGATTTGCAAAGATCTAAGCAGTATCGGTGATACTGGTAAGGTTATACAGGTTTTCTAATCTTTGCATGTTTACTTTTTAAATTTGTATGAAGAAATAACACCACCTTCTGGTGTATGTTGTAGTTGTGATTTCGGTTACTAAGGAAGGTGTGAAGTTTTCCACCAGAGGAGATATTGGGACTGCAAATATTGTATGCAGACAGAATACTTCTGTGGACAAGGTAAGATGCTGTAACAAATTATTAAGATAGCAACAAGACATTGTACTTTTATAGAAAAAATTAATAATTTTTTCACTGAAAGATAATAAATTTTTTAATTTAGTCCCTGAAAGATGAAATTATAAAATGGAGTCCTTGAAATATGTAACTACAATTGTTAAGATATTAATTCAAATTCAATGGTTAATATAATTTTTTAGCATCAATTGGCCCGTTAAAAGAGGAGGGTTGTGTTAGGCAAGCGACAGCCAATGTATAACATTTGTCGTGTCTCTCGTATAGATCAACGTTAGTTGTTCCATATAGCCGACCCCACCTAGTGGGATAAGGTTTTGGTGGTATGGTATGGTAATTGGTAAGTACAATGTTAATAAAATTTTGGAATCACATCATATTTATCATTAAATTTTAGTTAGTATATTTAACAAAAAGGTTAAATTGATTGTAATAACAATTTTCGGGGATTAAAGGATATAATTTTGTATATCAATTTTCCCAGTCTTTTTCATGTGCATAATTTAAATAGAACAATGGACATTTTACCTGTCTATTTCTGTGGGTTAATTATTGCAGCCTGAAGAAGCGACTGTGATAGAGATGAATGAGCCTGTGTCCTTGACATTTGCACTAAGGTACATGAACTCTTTCACAAAGGCGACACCATTGTCTAGCACAGTTACCATCAGTCTGTCTAATGAACTGCCAGTTGTGGTCGAGTACAAGATTGCTGAGATGGGTTATGTCCGGTTTTATTTGGCTCCTAAGATAGAAGAGGAAGAAGAAGATACAAAACCTCAAGTCTAGATTTTGATTTGTCTTGTTAGATTCTTAATGTAAATTATAGTTGTAGGATTTTCGGAAGCTTTTAATTTTAATTGAGGATATTATTTGTAGTTTTGTACACTTGTGAGCAGGGCACGTTCGTAATTTATAAAATATACATTGAGTTTTCTTCCTTCCCTAACATGTCTTTATCTGTGATTCAGAAACAATGTTGATAAACCAAACATTCTGTATCTTTATTACAGTGGAATTATTCGGCTGAAACTTTAGTAGATTTACTTTGCAGATATCGACTATTGATCCTTTTGTTAGAGTAAACAGCTTGAATTGCACCATGAATGCTGCGTCCTTCCTCACAAGGTATAACAAACTGTCCTGTGTCTAACACTAGCTCTAAGAAACTTTTTTTTTTTTTTTTTTTTAAATATCATCTTATAAAATTAAGATAACTTAGGGTCTTTGTTTGGGAGACATGGAATTATAATCCAATCCAATCCAAATGGATTGGATGAGATTATTTTTTAATTGGATGAGATGAGATGATGTATTGGTGTTTGGGTGATTTTATTGAGAATGATGTTAAATAGAGTGTGAAATTATATAAAAGGGGTTGTAATGATTGTGGTTGGTAGAAAAAAGTAGATGGGTTTTTGTGATTTGTATAGGGGTAGAAATGATAGGAAATAATGAGATGAGATGAGATGAGATGAGATGAGATGAGATGAGATGATAGGTGTTTGGTTGTGTTTTGATTGATAAAAACATCATTAAATTGATCTAAAATTAATTGTTTTACCAATATATATAAGTTAAAATTTATAGAATAAATAAAAAAATTAAAAAAAAAACAATTTCCATGCAAAATCAACACTTGATGGTCCACCAGGGTCCGATGGTGTTGATTTTGGATCAATTAATTTTAAATTTTTTTTAGTTATTCAAAATTTTGGCCCGATGGTATTAATTCAATATATATAGAATAAATAAAAAATTTTAAAAAAAAAATTTTGGCCCGGCCAGACCCTGGTGGACCCGGTGACCCGGCCCGGCCCGTGAACATGCCTAACTCTTTCTATAATAATATAAGAGACAAGCATGATTGAAGAATGAGAAATATTGCAACTAAAAAAATAATAATATTATAAATTTTTTGTTTAATTGAATTAATATAAATTCTATATATATATATATATATAAGAGTGTGTGTAGGGTGTGTGAAAGAGAGAGAGAGATGTATGTGTGTGTGAGAGAGAGAGAAAGAGAAAAAATGTGAGTGGAAAAGATAAAAAAATGATGAGAAATGATAGATAGAGAGAGAAAATTATAAGTGTAATAAATGAGGGTATGTAAAATTACTATTTTGTCTAGTTCTCTTTTTTATATTTGTATTAAAGTATAGGTAATTATAGGTGTGTAAGTAGGGATAGATTAGTAATTGTAAGAGAAAATGAGATGATGTTGTGAATGAGATGATGATGTGGATGAGATGAGATGATTTGATGATGAAAAAAAAGACCAATCCAGTACTGTTCATCCAATCCTAGAATGAGATGAGATGAGATGAGATTTGATTGAAAAAAGAGGCCTCCCCAACAGACCTTAGTATTTGATTTTTGAATTTGTAGTTAGTCAACAAATTGCTTTTTGAATAATTGAAATATGACTCGGTCTTTAAAATATTCTATTGGTCAATCATTTGGTTTGTGGGTCACCGGGTCAAATTCAATTACTATCAAAATATCAAATAAGTTCAAATTTAATGACCAAATTGTTAGGAAAATCAAATTGTTAATAATTGATAAATATTTACATTAAATTAAGGATAAACGATTTGTCACAAATAGTAGATTCGAATTCTCACTACTTGATTAAGAGACTAAATAAGGAACTACTAAACTATATTTATGTGGTTTTAACTTGTAATTTTCAAACTCTCCAAATCCAAACCCTTATCATTTTTTGACCCATTTTCAAAACCATTAACAAAAATTTCATTCATATAAAATAACTAAAAAAAACTATAATTAGCAAACTGTCCTTCCTCTCTTAGTTCCTCTTCTGTTTCTTGTCTTGCAGACCTTGCTAGAAAGATAATATATAATTGGCTACTCATTTGTTAGTTCTTTCCTTACAATTTCTAGTTTTCTACAGTATCATCATATTCATTATCACATCACATGTAAAATCTAACAAAAGAGAAACAAAACCATAAATGCAATAAAAAAAAGTATGGCACCCCAAAATAAAATTCAAGTATATACTTAATTTCCCGGACGATAGCAAAATTAAAAAGAAAAAAAAACTAAAACATCAAAAGCACTTGTAGAATTTGAAATTCCCACTCATATTTATATATATGTCATCTTATCTCCAATTATCATCCTCTAGTAGTTTTTCCTCTTGTTTTCCTTCACAATTCCTTCATTCCCAGCAAGCATCAAGTACTTATCCCTCCTTGTAAGGTTTGTACACTCAAATCCCAAGGCATCCCCTAACCTTCTCTGTATATAATTAGCCACTTCAAAGCTAGACCTTCCTCCACTGCATGTGAGATTCCTAGGCACTTTCTCAAGCACCTCTATGAAATAACTGGGCCTTGGATTCATCAAGAAGAATATTGGGTCCAAACATTTAAGCCCACTAGCTGTGGTCCCATAAAACATACTCACATGTGTGTTTATAGCCACAGGCACAATCTCATCAGCCAATTCTGCAAACAATGAGCTAAACCTTAACAAATATGGCTCCCTACATGTTGTTCCTTCAGGGCATACTACTAAATCACCTGAAAAGGAAAAAAATGGGAGATAGACAAATTATCAATGAACAAATTTACCAACTTAGAGCTGTAGAAGTTAACATTTAAAATTATAAAATTATAGTAAAATCTTAAATTAGGATTATCAATTATATATTAGTTCCTACACATAAATAAATACTCTGATTTTGAAATAACTATATATACTAATACTTTCGTACTGTGACTTGGGATCTTTAGGTTATCAATCATTGATTCTCACAATTAAAATAAACTCCAAATTTATTGTTATTCATAGTCATAAAACTAAATTAAATACTTGATCAGTCAACCAAAAAATATTATTTTTACGATAAATTAATGTTAATCCACAAAATGAAAAAAAATTCCAACATCACCTTGTTTGAGGAGAATCTCCATGGCATCCCCATCTCTCTTTCTGTCCCTTGTGAGTCTCACTGTTTTTATTGGGCTTATGATTTCTGAGACTCTGCTTAAGCTGTATGTGACTGCAGTTAAGGGTTTTGCTAAACATGTGCTGAGGAACACGGGGTCTAGGAGGGTCCTGTGGGTGCATACATATAGGACCCCTTTGGATTTTTGGTGTGAGTTTTTGGGGGTTTTGCCCTTGAATTGGATGTCTAATCCACTGAATATGCCTAGAGCAAGGGCTAGTTTGTAAGGTACAAGGATGCCTAGGAGGATTCTGTATATGGCCAAGGGTATCCCTAGTGGAAGCCACATGAACATGTATAGTGTTGCTGATGGAGTAGGCAAGAATGCTAGCCTTCCATCATGGAAAATCAGAGGCTTTGGGTATTTTTCTCTTGGAATCACTGAGCCTTCATTTTTCACCACATAAGCTTCCTGTCATGCATTAAATGCAGTGTGAAAATTGTAAATGTAGTAGGTAGATATATGCTGTATTGTTGTGTTGGGATTGCAAGATTTAACATGTCAGAGAGTGAAATTTGAAATCATGATAGTTTCACAGGTTTTTATAATAGTGACTGCTACGTGTTTTATGTGAGAGATCTTTAATGGGTTACAGAAACACAGGATGAATATGAGACATAAAAGAAGAAAACAGTCAAAACTCAAAACAGTAGTGCCAGAAGGTCCTTCTCCTTTAAGCAAATTTTCTATATTCTTCTATACGAGTGACATCTGGTAGCTTAGGAGTTGCTTGGAGTGTCATAGAAAGTAAGGTCGGAAAATATTTTCAATAAGGTTAATGAGAAAAATAAATACATAGTAACATATGTTATGAACAGGAAGAGTTGGTAGGTGAAACTATTAATTGCACCCTCTTGTGAGTAACAAAGAAAAGATAAAAGAAAATGCTAAAATGACCAAAAAGAGCAAGTACATGAAACAGAAGGAACTAAATCCGTCCAAATTACCCCAATTTGGCTGGGTTTGGAAATATGAGTATGCCTTTAATACAAGCACTTGGGGGAAAAAAAAAGTTGTTAGTACTCAATTTTCTCTCAGAATGTGGCTTGAAAAGGAAATAGCAGTACAGAGAAAGTTCTAAGGATTTCAAAAAAAAAAAAGGAAAAACAGTAAGAAACTTCAACTTCAATTTCTTACCTTACATTGTGAGATGAAAAGATGATCATGCACACACTGGCTACATCCAATTCCAATATCATGCTTTCTGTCTCCAAAATGATCCTTTAAAGCAGCATGCTTCGCAAGAAAACCAGAATTTCCAGAAACCAAACCAGTGAAGTAGCACCCAAAACTCTGCAATTCTGTGCCTAAAACCTCATCAACACTCAAATACTCCTTAAGAAACCCTTCCACCATAACTCTAGGCACACTAGTGAACACAACTTTCCACCCCACTGAACCCAAAACCTCACAAACCTCAAGGTTCAGATTCTCTAAGTAAAACTTAGGCAAAACTGCCCTTGACACATTTTCCATGTCCTTCTTTTTGAGCCCACAAAAGGTTATGAAGGTCATGACCCTTAGCTTAAGGTCATAGTCTAGAAACCACAAAATAGGGTATGAGAGAAGCAAAATTAAGGCTCTGAAAATGCTTCCACCTTCAAAGGCAACAAGCATGAAGAAAGGGAAGAAGGAGTGAGACCTTAAAAGGACACTGTGAATGTCACAAGCTAGTGTTTGTGACTTCCTATTGTCCAAGCTACATTTGGTAATACTAGGGAAGGGTGTAGAAAGTGATGGCTTGGATGACACATTGTTGTTGCTGAAGTGGAAGAAGAAGAAACCATAATAACTGCTCATTTTTCTTGCAAAAGTATGACATGAAGTAGCTAGAAGCCTGATGAGAAGATCCATTAGGAGAGCCATGATTAAAATGAATTTGCCTGATCTGTTTGAATTTTGGAAGTTTAAAGTTTCTATCTTAGTATGATGATGATGATGTTGCTTGAGAATGGAAAGCGGTATATATGAATGAATGTATGTAGAAAGGCTAAGTTTTTTATTTTTATTTTTTTATTTCTGTGGGAAAAGAGAAAGGGGTTGCAGAGAATATTTATAAGAGTCATTAAAAGAGTGCATTGACTGTGGCATTTGGTTAACCACACCGCTAGCATTAACTTCACCTTTCTCTCATTTCTTCTTTAGTTTGATTCATTCAGTCATGCAACTTCTCCCACGTATCATTTTAACTTAAAAATTTATAAGGCCTTAATTAACATGAGCATGCTTATATCGGCTTCTTTTGTTTTCATTTAAGAACTTATCAACACAAATGTAAGAGACTACTCTAGAATTTAGACCAAAACTCTATCTTAGTCTCTTGTGCTTTTACTTTTTTCTCAATTCGCGTCACTCTTAGATTTATCTTAGTACTATTTATTGTGTTCTCAATGTTTCACTGTTAAGTGTTAATAGGACATGTTAATTGCCACATAAATATATTCTATTATTAAATGTAATCATTATAAGTGTTTTTTTTTAATTTTGAATTTTACATAAAACTTTTAGATTTTTTTGACAAATTTATTTTTTAATATAAAAATAAAATTGACTTATATGTCAGTTAATATATGATATTATTAATTAACAATATCATATTTTCAATTAAGGATAATATGTTATAAATTTAGTTAATTACTATTAGATAAGGAAACTAATATTGATGACAAATAAATTTGTAAGGAATAAAATTACAAGGAAAAATTTATAAGAGATCAAATTGAGAAAATACTAATATATAAAGTTTAAAACAAGGTTTTTAGTCCCAAAATTTAACTGATATACTATATGCTACCAGAGTACCAGTGTTATAGTAACTTTGTTTTTTTACTTCTTGGTTTGCCGTTGACATATAATATTAGTGGGTAGGTTGAAATGTTGGTGACCGCCTTTGAGAGAATTAGTTTATTTTTTTGAAAATTAGCCACACAAAACACACAAACACTGAGTTTAATTAATGTAATTACTTGTGTAGTTGTGTTGTTTTCATGGCTTTGGAAAGTGTAATCTTTTTTAGTCTTTTTCATCAGTGAATATTTTCCAATACTCTGCATTTTCTGCAGCTAATAATGCTCTAGCTAATATGTGTGCTTGTAGACCAATGAGTTGTTGGATGATTAGATCACCCACACCATAGGATTAATTGACTTTTGGATATATTCTCACATTGGTCCAAGGGTCAAATTAATTACTTTTAGAAAATTATAAATTGACATTGCCTATTTCACTCCTATTTAGTGAAAAGAATATGCCTTTGTTTTGTTATTAATTAGTGTGTGTTCCCAAGGCTATTGGCACCGAAGAGACTAGTTTCAGAATTCACACTATCATTCTCGCCTCACATACCAATGTGATACATTTTGTTTTTTGGTCAAAATAGTAACTATTATGTGTATAGAGGTGTGAAGAGAATAGGATGATATCCTTAGAAATGAGGATTTGATGAAAACTTTAGACTAAATTAATAATTTAGTCTTTAAAATATGATATATTTTTAATTTAATTTTTAAAAGATAAAATTATAAGATTAGTCTCTATATAATTACAATTAATATGTTTTCTTTAAGATATTAATTCAAATTTAATAGTTAATATAATTGTTTAATATCAATTATTGAGTATAATCTCAACAAAAGTTAGAACCAAATTAAATTTTAATTAGTATATTTAATGAAAGGAATAAATTTTGTAATTGTATTTTAGGGGATTCAATCTTATGATTTTATATTTCAGGGACTAAATTGCGAAATTTAAAATCTTCTAGGGACTAAATCATTAATTTACTTAAGATTTTAAAATAAAAGGAAGTTAAAAAACACATGAAGACGTTGATGTTTAAATATTGTTTTTTTTTTTGTTGATTGGAATGTTTAAATATTGTTAATATTTTACATAACAATTTATTAATGTTGTACTCACTTCAAGAATTTTATCCGATGCTCACTTAAAAAAACTTTGTTAAAAAATAACATAGATTTAATTTAATTTAGTGATGTAAAAATACAAATATTAATTGGCTTAAGTCGTTTGTGCTTGAATCATGCTTAGCTAGTGACTTTTTAGTTTTGAAATGATGATTATGTTAGTTTGAAAATCTTAAAAAAGAAGTTGTGGAATGACGTTGTTTGTAGTGTGGCTTGTCTAGGTTGAGAGGTAGTTATAAGACCAATTCATGTCTTTCTCATTTAATGGTTTGGTAAGCACTTAATCATTTGATGTATATGGCTGTTTCATGCACATAGTTTTTTTGACCAATTTTCATGCACATAGTTTGCATGCGAACATTAACAAGATTCACATATCTTTTGGCATGTTATTTTTTTTTTCCTCCATCAATAATCAAAATACTCACACGATCACACCCAATATATGTAAATTTTGTTTTGGCCAAAGTGTTTTTTTTTTGTCCATAACTTTTGCTCAGATCTCAATTTAGGTCAATAATTTCTTTTGTTGCATTTTTAGTCTCATCTTTTGCTCAGGTTGTAGATTTGGTCCCCGTGTTGCACTTTTGACCCATATCTTTGGGTCAAGTTGCAGAATTGGTCCCATATTTTTTGGTCAAGTTGCAGAATTGGTCTCATATCTTTGGGTCAGGTGTAAAATTAGTCTCATATTTTGAGTCAAGTGGGACCGACGATGAAACTTTTTGCAAATATATGAGACGAATTTTTGCAATGTGACCAAAAAAATATGGGACTAAAATTGATACAGTACCAAATCAACAACTTGAGTGAAAGATACAAGATCAAGAGTGAAATAAAAAAGTTATGGGACCAAATTGAGACCTGAGCAAAAATTGTGGGATCAAAAGTGCATTTTGACCTTTTATTTTTTAAGTATAGATTTGAGTATGAGTAAAAAAATAAATGTGTATAAGTATGAAAATTTACTTAAATAAATGTATAGGTTAACAATTCGATCTATGAAAGATCATTGAGTTGGCAATTCGGTCCTTAAAAGATTGACATTCACAATTTACTAGCTAAAAGATCAAAATAGTATACTTGTTAGTCATTTTTATGAACAAAATAATATACCATTTAATCTTTCCGATGTTAAAAAATATATTTTTTAATCTTTTAAAGACTAAACTGTGTATTTCAATCTTTCAGAAACTGAATTTTGAACTCGAAATCTTTTAAGGACCAAATTATCAGTTTACTCTAAATTAATTTATCAATTTAGGTGTCGAGATAAAAATGAGGTATCCAATCAATATTTTACTTGCAATATATTTATGTATTATATTAGAAACTTATGTATGAATAATTTGTAGAAAGATAAGGATATAAAATTAAGTTTTTATATATATTAAATTATTTTAACGGTACATTATATTTATAATTTACCTTTTAATTATTTATGATGGTTATAAATAAAAAAGATTTATAAAAGTAGTTTCCATATTAACAAAAAAAAGTTATTAAGACTGGGTCTAGGATTCAATAATTTATATGGTTTAAAATTAAAGATTAATTTTGAGTATCTCATTGATATTTTACCCAAAATTATCCTTATTTCCCTCCTTCTCCACCCTACATTATTAATTAACTTCTTCAAATAAAGAAAATATCAGTCTCTTTTCACATCAGAACTTAAAATTGCAGCTCAAGTTAGGACCATTTATCTTTAACTCTAGGGGTTGTTTTAACTCCTAAGACCTACATAATATTACTTTAATCATATGAAATCATCAAAAGGGTACATTTGGATTTAACTGAGCTTTTAGATTATTAGTACATTGGTGGGTATAGAAATTAATACTTCATTTTAATTTATAACTATTCTATTAGTGTCAAAATGCCCCTTTTTGAAGGTTTAAGTGTAAAAAAAAGAGTAAACCAACAATTTAGTCCCTGAAATATTACGGAGCCTACAATTCAGTCCTTCAAAAGATTGAAATGTATAGTTTAATCCCTGAAAGATCAAAACTATATATTAATTAATCATTTTTATAGGCTATAAAGTATACCGTTTTAATCTTTCAAGGACTAAATTGTATATTTTAATTTTTTAGGGATTGAATTGTTAACTCGATGATATTTTAAAGACCAAATTGTTAGTTTAATAAAAAAAATAATAATAAGTGGTGAGTTTGGCATGAAATAGCACAAGTCATACCGACATATAAAACAGATTAGCATGTGAAATAATAAATGGTAATTAAGAAAGAAAAAACAAGGAAATATCTCCAAATCTAATCCATTTAGTTACTATACAACTACCTTGTCAAAATGGACCCTTTTGTCAGTTAAAAAAGAGAAATAAATTAATTAGAAAGCAAAAAAAATTAGGCTGTTACACAAGAGAGGTAATTGTTTGAAAAATTTAGTTAGGTTGCTCTTACCTTGTTTTTGTAAGTACATAATGTATCGGTATTTTCATCACATCATCATATTTTGGATTTAAATTGCCTTTTAATTTAAGCGAATTTCATTATTATTGAGTTTTATATTTGAGGTTAACATGACTTATAGATCATCTCATCACTCTACTTTAATTATTGGGAGACCATTATTTAGAATCATTAATACATTAATTAGGTTAAATGGTTATTTTATTCTTCAAACCATGAGATTAGTTTCATTTTGGTCCTCAATTATGAAGTCAGTTTCATTTTAGTCCTCAAATTATTTTTTATTTCATTTTGGTCCTCAAACTATGGAATTAGTTTCATTTTGGTCCTCAAAATATTTCTTGTTCCATTTTGGTATTCAAAATTTGATTTCATTTGGTTTCTACCTTTATTTCTACCTTGGACAATTGAGATGGATTATTTCTCAACAACTGAGATGGACTATTTCTCACTCATATATGTCATAAGAAGCGAGTTGACAAAGTGAGAAAGTAAATTTTTTATTTTTACTTTTTAGTCACAAATTGGAGATAAATTTATACTTGATTTTTCTTTCAAAGAGTGAATTTTTTTCTTTCTCTCTTTGCCAAATCACTAACTATAAGTTCAAGGACTAAATTAAAATAAAACTAATGTGAAATTTTGAAGACCAAAATGAAACAAATATGAAAGTTTGAGGATTAAAATTAAACAAAAATTAGTTTAAGGATCAAAATGAAATTGACCTCATATTTTAAGAATCAAAACGAAACAAAATAATTTGAGGACTAAAATGATCATTTAACTCATTAATAAATATGAAAGAAGGGCGAATCACAATAAAGATAAAAGATTAATAAATAAATTTTAACATGTCTAAAATAATAAAATACTCAAATGTGGACTAATCATTTCTTGATTTTTATGTTACTGATGCTTCTTCTATTCTACCATTCTATCTTATCTTGTAGTGATAATTCGACTAATTTCAACTATCCACAAATTATTTAATTGGTTGTACTCTTCGAGTTTTACCATCATACTTGACCTTTGTCTATGCACTGGAATCTATATTCATCAAACTTGTTAGGGTAAATTGCAATTTGGTACCCTGTGGTTAGGGGCGTTTCCCCTTTGGTACCCTGAAAGAAAAATTTTTGCATTGTGGTACCCTGTGGTTTGCTCCGTTAGCGATTTGGTCCCCTGAGGTTTTTTTCTGTTAGGATTTAACGGCAAATGTATGTTAAAATGTCAAAAATCTCCCAAAAAGTCTTCTCTTATGCGTTTAAGTCCTTTGCCTTTTACAAAAGTACACATATGCATCCCCTGGCCCAGGTTCGAAACCCAACTGCAACAAAAGTGGTGTTTCAAAATTTTTTTTTTAAAAACAAAAACTGCTGGACCAAAACTAAAATATCACAAAACTAAAAGGACCAAAAACGTAATTTTAGCGAAGAGGTCATCTTCAACCTCTAAGCCAACCCGACTCTCACCAAAACGGACGACTCTGACCAAAACGGAAACGCCGACTTCTGGCGTTGTTTACAGCAATTGAAACACCGATCAACATCGATTCGGTTTGAGGAAAAGATCTGTGAAATCGGATTTACAAAACGAGACCAAAACAAGAACGAATCAAAAACTCAAAAATTTTCGAAGCTTAACCCAAACATATCGACTTGGACCAAAATGGCGTTTTCACAAGATTTATTGTTTCAAAATGATCTCCAAGAACCAAAAAGAAAATCCATAAACTCACTCATCAAAACGAACTCAAACAAAATCGGATCGAAGCTCAAAAAAAATTTCCGAAGAACACCGTTGATGGCTTCTCGGCGTCGTCTAAAAATGGAGTTTCAGAAATCGAATTTCGCTCAATATTTCAGTGTAGGTATGCACAATAAATTCCAGATAACAAAACGCACAAATCAAATCTGATTTTACATCCAAACGAAAATCTGATAACAAAACAGGATGCTGAAAACGTTGTTGAGAAGTTTTGTGTAAAAAGAGAAAATTACAGAACAAGGACAGTCAAAACTACAAATCCACCGCTATTCTCCAAAATCTTCTTTCCTTTCTCTCAATCCAATCAGAGTTGAAGAAATTGTCGGTGAAGGAAGAAGAATTTGGCGGAGGAAGATGATGAAGAAGAAGATCGGCGAGATTGAGAGGGAGAGGGATGTGTTTTTGGGTAAATTTAGGTATAATCTTATTTTATTTCTTTTTCTTACATTTTGATCCTATTATAAAAAAAGGACCTTAATATAAGAAAATAAAATTTTTGGTGGATAAAAGTTTATTTTTTTTCTTTTTTTCAACGGAAAAATGGACAAAAAACTTTCGAGGGACCAATTATGCCAAATTTTGGAAAATTGAGGAAGAAATTGAATTCCTTAGTTTTGAATTTTGATTCCTTAGGGTATGAAGAAATTGGTTGTTGATGATGTTGATTTTGTTGTTGAGAGGGTTTTTGATTTGTGGGGCTTGATTTTGGAAAAATTTGGGGGTTTTGATTTGTTTGTAGTGTACTTGAATGAAAATTGTAGTTGAATATAGGGATTTTTTGATAAATCATAGATGCTCATTTGTTTTTGAGGTTCTAAGGACTATTTTGATAAAGATCATAAACTTTTGGTATTAAAGTGTAATTAAATCAGGACCTATTCAAAAGAAATCTTATGAAAAGGAGAAAAATCTATAATATTAGAATTCTAAAGACCCTTTTATAATTAATTCTTTATGTTTTGATCCCTTTTAGTAAAGGGAAAGGACTTAAACGCATAAGAGAAGACTTTTTGGGAGATTTTTGACATTTTAACTAACATTTGCCGTTAAATCCTAACAGAAAAAAACCTCAGGGTACCAAATCGCTAACGGAGCAAACCACGGGGTACCACAATGCAAAAATTTTTCTTTCAGGGTACCAAAGGGGAAACGCCCCTAACCACAGGGTACCAAATTGCAATTTACCCAACTTGTTAATATTGACACAGCAACTCAAAGGGAATCTATATGCATAGAAAGGACGCACAACTTTTGCTGGCCGCATTGTCATACCCATATCTAGGGTGAGTACGGGTTGGGTTGGGGCGGGTTGAGGGGAAATCCCAACTCAACCCGCACATCAATCTGTGGGTTGGGTTGTGTTGAGTTTTATAATTTTTAAAACTCAACCCGAACCAACCCAACCCGCAGAGTTGCGGGTTGGGTTGGGTTGAACCCGCGGGTTGGTTTGCTCACCCCTATCCATATCCATCCTGACCATCCATGTTCCTCATCGGATGGAGGCAGGAATTTTGTAGTGGGGGCCAAATTTTCTATTTTTTTTTTGGCCCAAGGGGGCCAAATTTTTTTAACACTACCATATAATATACAACATGAATATAAATTATATATTTTAGAGTAAAATAATATTTTGGTCCTTGATCTATCACTGAATTGACAATTTAGTCCTTAAAAGATAAAAATACACAATTTAGTTTCTAAAATATCAAAATAATATATTTATAAGTCATTTTTATAGACTAAATAATGTATCATTGAAAGATTGGAATACATATAAAGTGACTAAAGAGTATATCGTTTTAATATTGTATGGACTAAATTGTTTAGAGATTGGATTAATGACTCGATAATCTTTCAAAAACCAAATTGTTAGTTCACTCGAAATAGAGTGAACTAATAATTCAGTCTCTGAAAAATCACAGAACTAACAACTTGGTCATTGAAAAATTAAAATACATAGTTTACTCTTTGAAAAATCAAAATAGTATATTTATTAGTCAGTTTTATAAATTAAATGGTATACCATTTTAATCTTTTAATGACTAAAGAGTATACTAATTTAATTTTTCAAAGATTAAATTATGTATTTCAATCTTTTAGAAGTTGAGTTGTCAATTTGATATTTTTTAATAATCAAATTACTAGTTTACTCAAAGAAATAATGCTACAATAGAAAAATTAAAAAAAAATTGAGAATAAATTTCACTAATTAATTTTAAAAATTCAATATAATATAAGAATTAAGAAATAATCAGAATTTATGAACTTACCGATGCATGCGTTTGTGATATATATATATTGATATGAGTAAATTAATAATTTAGTCCTTGAAAGATCACTAAATTGACAACTCAATCCCTGAAAGACTATGATACACATACACTTTAATATATATATATATATATATATATATACATACCACATACTCGGTTTAAGGACTTTCATAGTTTTAATCTCGCTTTATTGGCTAAAATGGGTTGGAGGATTTTACAGATCCCTGATTCACTTTGGGTTGAAATTCTTAAGTCTGTTTACTTCCCTCACTCTGATTTTCTTCATGCTAAGAAAGGCTCTAAAGCTTCTTGGGCTTGGAGTAACATTTTGGGAGACAGAGATATTCTTGTGAAAGGTTTATGTTGGGTTGTGGGTGATGGCTGCAGTAACAAGTTTTGGAGTGACCAATGGATTCCGGATCTCCCCAATTTTAAGCTGTTCTCCATTGTTCCTATTGAGGCCATGACTGATAATCTGGTTGGGGAAATCATTTTCAATCATTCTTGGGAGCTGTTTGCGATTGAGCCGTGGCTTGAAAGTCATGAAGTTGATGCAATAGTTTCCCCTCAAAGGTAAGCCTAATGTTATCAAATGGGTTTTTACTGCCGATGGCAATTATTCTGTGGAGTCTGGTTATCAAGTTGCTAAGTCTATGGATGAGGAAAGCTCTTTAAATGGCCTTAGTTCTTCTTTCTCTATCCCAAATGACTTATGGAAGCACCTTTGGAAGCTCAAAGTCCCCAACAAAGTCAAGCATTTTATATGTGGAGCTTGTTCTTATGCGCTTCCTACGAAGGAGGCTCTTTGGAAGAGGTCTTGTGCCTTCTCCCCCTTGTGTCCTTGTTGCTCTTCAGATGGTGAGTCAGTTGAACATCTTCTTCTGGTTTGCAATTGGGTCCAAGAAGTGTGGTTTAGTTGCTCTTTATCTATTAGAATTGATGTTAATTCTATTAACAGACTTGATGCTTGGTTGCTTGAGCTCTTTTCTTGTGCTGACTTATCTGATTACTCTAAGCCTCTCATTGTAATGTTGTGCTGACAAATTTGGAAGTCTAGGTGTGCTTGTGTGTTTGATAATAAATTCCCCCAGCTAGTTGGAACAATGTGCAGCACTGTGAAGTACCTAGATGAATTCTAGGCAGTTAACGGGTGGTTTAATTCTGGTATTTCTAACAAGGCTTCTGTGGAAAGGGGTTGTGTCCGCTGGAGTGCTCCCACAGATCTTAATATTAAAATCATTGTTAACACAACCTTCAAGAAAGATGTCAATGCTAGGATTGGAATTTTGCTTAGAGATAATCTTGGGAAAATGTTGGACGACTTCTCTTTTAAAGTACAGGTTTCTTCTCCCTTCATGAGTGAAGCTTTAGCCCTCAAGAAAGGAGTCCAGATCGCAAAGGCCCTTGAATTGAAAGATTGTTGCTTTGAGTCTAATAATGTTTCTTTAATTAGAGCAGCCACTGAGGTTGCCTGTTGTTCTGATTGGAAGTGTTTGTCTATTTTAGATGATATTGTTAATGTTTCCAATTTTTTATATGGTTGTAGCTTTAGTTGGATCCCTAGATCCACTAACTTGGCAGCTGATTGTCTTGCCAATTTGTCTGACACGAAGATGAGTCCACTTGGATGGGTTGCAAACCCCTCACCTTCATTAGTTGGTATCCTGTCTAGTGATGCTGCTTATGCTAGGGAGGGGGTTGGCTAATTTTGCTTTGTTTTGTTCGTACTGTGCTTGGCTTTGCCTTACTTTTGAATGAATTGTGTAAAAAAAAAAAAAAACTACACGGCCTACTCCCATTACACATCTGACAACTCATGGATTTTATTCTTCTCTTATTTTCGTTCTCTGTTTTTTTAATGTAAAATCAATTAGCCTTCAAGAAAGAAAGTTGGAATTTTTTCGTGCTCTGTTTTTTTTTCGTGTAAAATCAATTCACTCAACAAGGTCAAAAGAAGAATAAAAAATTAGGCATTATATTCCAATTTTTTTCGTGCACGGTATGTTTTGATAGAAGAGGCAGAGATGGGAAAGTTGAGTTTCATCATAGAATCACAAATTTCATAGAGGGTATTATAAAATAGGGTAAATTGGGGCCTGTGGTTTGACCCATTTTCAGATAGGGTCTATGTGGTTTAAAAAGTTTCAAATTGGGGCCTGTGGTTTCCTCCGTTAGCAAATAGGGTCCCAGGTGGTTTTTTCCATCCAAATTAACAGAGCCAAGTTAGAATGAATTTTAAGGTGGACTGTTTTGTAATTTGAGCGTTTTTTCTATTAAAACAAACTTATAAAAGAACCATTTTGCAATTTGAACCAAAATGAGGGAATTAGGGTTAAGACTGTAGAAAAAAAAGAACACGGCGCAATAGCATCAGCCACCATCTCCGACTCAACTCCATCTTTCTCTTCGTTAGACTCGACGGCGCCCCGGTGAGCTGCCGGAAGATGCTGGCGGTAGTGGCGTGGGTGTTCGCGTGGTGGGTCACGGAGACTTCGGAACTTCACATCTGTCACCGTATTTCCTCATGTTTGGATCAGTTTCGCAAAAATGTAGGCGAAGCATGTAAGTAAACCCAGAATCCACAATAAATTCCCAAGTCAGATTACTTATCTTGTTCCTTGTTCCGTTACTTCCCATATCCCTCGCCGTTTGATAGATATCGCTTGGAGCTATATAATTAGGAAACGCTGAGGAATACGTGACGTTCACTGGAACAATAGCAGCGGGTAAATAACTCCAACTCCTCACAAGGCTCTGTCCGACGTCGACGTTGACGATGTATTCTCTGACGACGGTGTCGCTCCGGTCGTTGGCGTCGGCGGTGAGGGAGGCGTTGAAGTTTTTGAGTAGAGTGAAGGCACCAGAAGTCACAGAGAAAAAGGAGTCGGACCAGAATGATTATGTTGCGAGGAGCGTGTTCTGGGAACCACAAAGAAGCCCAAGAGATGAATTTGGTGATGGACACCATGGAGGTTGATGTGAAGTTCAATCCCACTGAGTTGTTGTTTGGTGGAAGATTCAATTTTTTTGGAATCAACAAAGGGGTGAAGCAATGTTGGGCTAGGTTTGGCGATTGGAGATGGAGATGAAACCAACACTGTCTATTTGCTTTACTTTTATTGTATTTTGGTTTCAATTACAAAATAGTCCTTTTCTAGTTTGTTTTAATAGAAAAAATGCTTAAATTACAAAACAGTCCACTGTAAAATTTATTATAACCTGGCTCTGTTAATTTGGATGGAAAAAACCACCTGGAACCCTATTTGCTAACGGAGGAAACCACAGGCCCCAATTTGAAACTTTTTAAACCACATGGACCCTATCTGAAAATGGGTCAAACCACAGGCCCCTTTTTCTGTAATTTACCCTATAAAATATAGTGCACAAGAAGCAAGCTCTATCACAAAATCATAAAATTAATTCATATAGATGCAAAACCATTACTACAAAAGCAACCAAATCCATTATTATGTAATAATCTATCAAGAAGCTAATTTGATCATTCTTCTTCAACATTTGTTCCTTTAATTTGTCAATTGCATCATTTGATAAAATTTCCGCAGTCTCAGCTTGCTTATACATCATTAGGTTTGAGTTTGGAGTAGTTTAATTAATTGAAAAGAACTCAAAATAAAAAAGACAAGAATTCATGCTTAATCTTGAGGAGAATACCTAGTTGCTGCTTAGATAGTTTAAAATTTCTTGGAATAATTTAGGTTCACATCTGATTTGTGAAGGCAGTCAATGTCTTCTTTCCAATTGTTCTTTATTTATATGTGGAATTTTGTACTTATGTGAACCTTTTGCTTTCATTATTTCAATCACGCACAACTGCAAAGTTAAGAAAATGCGATTAGAATTGATTGTTGGATAATCTTCAAATGCCTTCATAACAACACCAATCAACTCGTCAGTCGTTCTAGTTGACTCCTTGTGCTGTAAAGATTAAATAGCACTAAAAAAACCCAAGATCTAAGACATTCATGTATGGAGAATCAGGAGATTGATACATCAATCGAATATCAAATCCGTCTTCAGAAGCATCTCGACAAAACTCTTCTTCATCAAGATCAATATGCATTCTTGCATTGTCTTGTTAGATAAATATTGGACAACCCATGTCTGCTCTTGGCCATTTCTCTTTGATGGCAAGTAAGACCTTTTGTATGAGATACGATCTTATAACTCCTTTGTTTATTGAAGCTATATGTTTTGTTTCTAATTAATGTTCCAGCAGCTCTATTCACACTTGTCCTTTTTACCAGCTCTTTTGTAACAAGAGGAAATATTCCAATTTTTCCTAAAAATAATTCACGTCATTGTGCATCAAATCTTGGACAAGCTAAAGCAACTAGAAACATGACCTTGACAATGAAATTTTTTCTTTTGCAACTTCTAATTGGATCTTCCTCATCCACTAGCATGTAGTAATTCCTAGACCTCTTTGTTATATAAAACCACTTTTCATCAATGTGGATGATGTTATACATACCAATAAAAATTGGATCATGTGGTATGCTATTAGGCTCAAGTATAGATATGCAAAATTCTCATCGGGACCTCATATTTTCTTCCTTCAAAATGGGTTTGATAGCATTTGAATGTCGCTGAATCATTCCTGACTTTAGAAGTCTATGTACTATGTTTTTACCAATCTTTAAGGCATAAACTAGTGAACGAAGAGTAGACTGTTGGTTTAGAGGAATATCACGAACTTTATCTAAATCAACTTGAACTCGCTTACGACCGCAATTTCCCTTCCTACGAGACACATCAACAACTACACCATTGTGATTTGCTCCACTCCAAATTCGTTGAACAATACAAATACTGGCTGAAAATAGCAATGCGATCTCTCTTGTTACTCCTTTTTGTAATCTTCGATTGTAATTTTTTTTTGTAGGAGCAAATTGTAAACAACTTTACGTTCTTCATTGTTTAACATTCATAATCTCTTAACTTGAGTTTTTCCTTTTAACTTTTCATTGTCATTTTCATCAATCACTACTATTTAAAGGAAAAAAAGCATCAGAATTTTTTTCAGTTTAGTCCATAAAGCTTTCAAAATTTTTCAAATCATTGGACAATATAGTTAATTCTCATTTTCACCGGAAGTTAAGCTTGTTACTAATAGAGACAAAGTGTGAATTCATATTTTTTACAATTTTTTCCCAAACTTTAATTTTTTGTGGGTGACTTGAACCAAAAAGCAAATCGAACTTAAAATATAAACGACATGATAACTAGTCAAACCATACTTGATGTTATTTTGTTTTGTTTTCTTATTTCAGCTAATAATTCAAAAATAGTTATTTTGATTAGTATACGTGTACAAAAGTATATACATATACAAGGTATCTTTTATTTTACAGAAATATAATAAATTTAATAATATAACTTTAACAATCCATATCAACATTTGAAATTGGTTGAGAAGAAGATGATATCATCCCGTCTGCCTCTCCTTCTTCTTCTTCATCTTGTTGAAATGACTTATTGTTTAAATCAAACACAAACTCTTCAAAACTTGAAGACATGTTAGGGTCTGGAACAAAATTAACACCACCAACTAACAAATCTTGTTCTCATCTTTATTATGGAAATTATCTACAGGAGTTGCATTCAAATATATTTCTATTAAATTCATTTTAAAATTCTAACTTGAATATTGATATGAAAGCTTTCTTACAAAGGCTTTTATAGTTTAATTTTTGGTGGAAAATTTTTTAAAAATGTTGGGAGCTACGTAGTAAACAAATCTGTTTGAACTTTGAAGAATTTGAATTTTGGTGAAAAATTTAAATAGGTTTTATGAAAAAAGTTTGTGGGAGTATTTTCAATTGGTTAGAGGAATTTAATATCTGAAATAGGAGTAGTCAAAGCTAATTAAGAGTAATTTAATAAAGACAATTAAGTTTTTTATCTCATTTTTTTTATTTTAGATAAATTAATAATTTCTTTAATATGTGTGTATTTATCTTAAAAAAGAGATATTCAAGGAGGGAGGGAGTAGTTTTTATTTTGTAAATCCAGTTGATGCTATATACATCATTTTTTCCAATATCAATATTAAATATTCTCAAATTTTGAGCACCTTGACTTCTAAGCGATTTACCACTAGTGTTTTTTTCTCTTAAGAAATTTACAATTGGAATGAACAAACAAAGTACACTTGGCTCCAAATAGAAGACTCCAATTGACTTTTTCTATCTCATCTTCATATTTGTAGTGATAATTCGAGTAGTCTTGACTACCCCATTAATTGATTGTACTCTTCGGATTTTATCATCATAAACCGATAGTAACTCCTTTTTACTTAGTGATACATGCTCTAGAAAGAACACTAATTTTGATTTTGTAAACCCAATTGGTGCTATAGACATCAATTTTTTTTTTTTCGAAAATTCTGAACACCTTGACTTCTAAGCAATTTACCATAAGTTTTTTTTTGTTCTTATCTCTTAAGAAATTTACAAACGTGGCTCCAAATTGAAGACTCCAATTGACTTTTTATTTTTGTCAAGACTCAAATCAACTTGTTTTGACAGATGGGGTAATAAAAGAAGTCATTGAATGTGTATAGACAGGTTTCGTACATTTGCTTTCATTCATAGCAAAAATTGTGGGCCATAGCTTTAATTATAAGCCCAATTAATTCATTAGCAGGCTTGGGCTGCCTACCTAAGCTACCTAAGCTTTTCAATGAAAATATCCATATAATGTTTCAGTCCGGGCCTACGTCAACTTGTCCTAGAAATATTCTCTGTCTATGCAGTTTAGTTTATAGTAATTAATCGTAATTTAAACTAATTTTCTTTTAAGAAATAGTAAAGGAAAAACTGTTGTAAGCCGAATAAAATAATAGATTATGAAGTACAAAGATATAGAGATAGATATAAGAGAGAGAAAATAGATACATAAATTAGTCCTAAAAAATACTCAGTTCTTCAGGAACTATTCTATATGATTCATGGATGTAGTTCTTCAAGAACTCATCCTCCCATCATCTTATTATTCCATTCCTCGTACTCTAATGTGTACAAAGTGAAGTCTCCCTTATATAGGACTTTAGACATAAAGAGGGTTATGCAACTTATAGCATACATTAAGGACACCATAAAAGACAACATTATATGATATTAAGCACACTAATGAAGGGAGGTTACACCATACAATTATGGGTATTATGGAGGAAATGTTATATATTTGAGATATGGAATCCAAAGGTCATGGATGTGGTCATCCACATATTACATGTAAATTACATGTTTATAACACTTCCGATGACCACACATTATGAATATATGCCTCATTAAAAATCTTGTTAAGAAAAATCCAATGGGATAAAAACTTAAGGAAGGGAAAAAGAGTACATTATTCATAATTTTCACACTGCAAATATATGTCTCGTTAAAACCTTGCTAAGTAAAACCCAATGGGACAAAAACTTAGCGAAGGAAAAAAAGTACATTATTTGCTACTATTACTTCCCCTCAAAATTGCACTTCATCTTCAAAATGTCTTGTGTTTCATCTTCAAGATCTTTGAACCGATTCTTCCTTTCCTTTTGAAGATATTGAATTATAATATGCTAGTTACACTCACACGTGATATACTTCATAGATCTTCATTACACATAAAATCGTTAACATAATATATAAAAGTAATTAGATATTTCACATAATTCTAATTAATAAAATCTCTGTCACATTATCAAACTTAGTATGATTTACTTCTTTGAGTATTGCGTGTCAATATCAAATGTACCAAAAATCACTTACCTCTCACTATTTTGACATTGGTAAATATTTAAAAATAATAAGTAATTTTGACAAAGTTTTATTTGCTTCTTGCAACTTATCAATCACAAATTTTTTTATAAACAAAATATTAATAAAGTGATCAATAATTATATATAATCAAATTGGTTTCTAGTACATGAAATGATCATTAAATCCATTGATCAATATAAAATTATTGTAATCCCATTGAGAAAGTACCTTCAAAATTCTCAAATATTAATATTACCAATTCTTTCTCCTCCTTTTTTTTAAAAAACAAATAAGTTACCAATAAAAATACAAAAATAATTCATGACTCTTTCATGATATAAAAATTTATTTAGATATGCATACGTTAAACATTGTATAATTGAATGCTAACATTGTATATATAAATTGTATACTTCAGGCATTTCAAATCCTCTAAATTGTATGCTTCAGGCATTTCAAATCTTTCAAGAATTTCTTACTCATGGATATATAATTCTCAAAATAACGTTAACACATAATTTTCAATCTGGTATATACATAAGTCTTCTAAAGACTCATACAAATCTTACTGATTGAATCCATATATTCATCTTCCCCTCATTTCACGTTTCATATGAGAAATCTTGCACTGATAGTGCATTACATTTAACAAAATTTATTTATTTCCTATAAAAACTCAGTTATATTTTATAGGTACATCTTCAGATGGTAAGACTACTGGTCTAAATGTTTGACAACTTCTAGTGTCTAGATTGCTAGTCCAAAGTTTAACATATTCTAATATTGTCTGGACTGCTGGTCCAAATTTTGATATCTTTTGGTGTCTAGGCTGCTGGTCCAAATTTTAACATCTTCTGGTGTCTGGACTACTAGTCCAAATTTTAACATCTTCTGGTGTCTGGCACTCTCATTTAACAATTCTCAAATTTTCAATATCCTTTCAAATATTTCTTCAAATTCAATGAAAGTTCTTGGTACCAAAACCACTGCTGGGGTTATAACTTTCATGAAAAATAAAAATTATTGATCTTATAAATTTGTTGTCTCTTATAGAGCACAATAATGAAATTTTTATATTCTCTTCCTTTTGATAAAATAATTCTCTACATGATGTATATTACGCTTCTAGCGTATTTTGAGCTTTTTGGCTTTTCTACCAATGCTCATTCATTAAAAATGACTAGTGTTGTAAATATAAATTTACATACAAATATATGATCATTGAACTTCATGTTCATCAATGACAACCACAAACATGTTCATCAATGACAACCACAAAAATACATTTGTCATATCATAATCATCATCTCTACTGGAGATATGTGGTGTCAAAATTTTTAAAAATCAATTACATTGTCAATTTCATTTTTATCTCATATCGATATAAAAATACATATATCAACATTAGTCTTCAAGACTATTAAGAAAATTTCTCATCATTTTCAATTGTTACATAGTTGGCACTCATAATTCCTAAAAATGGACTAGTTATTAACCTTCAGGACAAATATTAAACAATCTTTCAATTGAAATGATAGAATAGTCAATTCAATGATAATAAACTCATGCATAAACTATTAGCCTTCAAGACTATTATTAGCCAAACTATTGCTTTTGGCAAATTACCAATATGTGCAACAATTCTTCTATGCACTTATTCATTACAAATAACATGGCCATTAAAAACATTCCCAACAATTATCAAAACTTCCATTAATAATTTATTGACTCATTGCTTTTCAGGCTCAGCTAATTTCAATAACTGCATTTTTACATTTTATAGATCTATAAAAATGTAACATTGTCTTTTCATCACATATTCACAAATAAATAAAATTATCAATTTTATGATAATCAAATCAAAGATAATATGGCTTCGGGCAATTTCTTATATAACTTTCACCTTTTCAAGGTGACAAGAATAAAATCAAATATAAAGAGATCATGCTTAAATATAAATAATTCAAAAGTAAGAATAAGAATTTCTTACCTTCAATGGATGATGAAGAGACAAGTTAAAATTACCTTACTCTAATTCGGTAGAGATTCGTGCTGATAACGTGTTGTAAATGGAATAAAATAATAGATTATGAAGTACAAAAATATAGAGAAAGATATAAGAGAGAGAAAAGAGATACACAAATTAGTTCTAAAAAAGACTTAGTTCTTCAAGAACTATTCTATATGATTCATTGATGTAGTTCTTCAAGAACTCATCCTCCCATCATCTTGTTATTCCATTACTCATTCACAAATGTGTACAAAGTGAAGTCTCCCTTATATAGGACTTTAGACATAAAGAGGGCTATGTAACTTATAGCCTATACATTAAGGACACCATAAAGGACAACATTATATGATATTAAGCACACTAATGAAGGGAGGTTACACCATACAATTATGGGCATTATGGAGGAAATGTTATACATTTGAGATATAGAATCCAAAGGTCATGGATGTGGTCATCCACATATTACATGTAAATTACATGTTTATAACAATTTTAGGCCAAAGTCTCAAATTGGTTCCTTATGTATGGGGTAGGTTTCAAATTAGTCTCTTATCTTTCATTTTTTTAGATTGATCGTACATATTTCATGATGTTTCAATTTGATTCCAAAAATACTTAATGTGGCCATATCTCTCTTATTTCAAGCTCAAATGTGGCGAAATCAAAATTAAGAGTTTCTTTTAAGAGTACTTTGGACAAACAGAGTCAAATCGAGTCCCAAAAATGGATAACTCGTTTCACGGTCAAACAAGTGAAATTGGTCATATATCTCGTTTGAAGTTTGAATGCAACAAATTGAAGCTATGTACTTACTGTTGGAGAGTTCTGTCTCTGCCCAATTTAGATCACTAGCAAATGAGGTCAAATCACATTTCAAAAATATTTTTTGGACCAATTTGAAAAATTATAAAAATATATAGGACTAATTTAAAATAAATGAAAGATAACTGATCAATTTAAAACCTACCCCATACACAAAGAACCAATTTGAGACTTTGGACTTTAGTTATCTTGTAAGTTTGTTTATAACTCTCTAAAATTTTATATCTTGGTCAATAATAAAATTTGAATTTATCAAGAGGAATCTTCAGTTGAGTGTCTGTACTTTTTTTCTTTTAAGAGAACCTAACGTACAATCTTTTACTTGGAGAAGCTGAAACAAGGACCAAAATATTTTTACTATTGGAGTTTTCTTTTTTTTTTTTGATAAGGCTATTGGAGTTAAATCTATTATTAGCAATGGATCAATACTTCCTTTTGGTTTGGTAATAGGCTTCCTAAAGGCCCACTTTTTGAAAGACTCTTAGGCCCATTTCCTTTATATGAGTTTAACATATATGCACAAAACATACGAGACTGGTTCGAATTCCCTTGGGCATGTTGCAACTATTTTTCTTTTGTTTTTAGTATATGAGTAATATTTTTTATTGTCTCATTCGACAATGAAAATTACAGATCAATCCAACTTTAATAATATTTTTTTAGGGTAATCAGATCCCAGGGTAATATTTTGGTGGTGTGAAAATTTTTATAACAATATTTCAAAAACATTAATGAGAAAAAATATATTTTTACTGGTGTGAAAATTTAATTACAGTTTGGTCCCTAATCTAACACATATATGAGTAATTTTTTTGTGGTGAAAAAATAAAAAAAATCAATATAAGAAAAAAATTATAATTCTCGAATCTCAAAAATTTCCAGTTTGGTCACTCTTCTCGTATATATATGGATAATATTTTTTGTATTATACACTATTGAGAAAAAATGTATAATTCGTATAAAAAAAAATATACATATTGGTTCACTAATATTTTTGGTTCTGCAACTACTGAAGAACAAAATTTTGAGAAATACATAATTCATACCCCACAAAATATACATTTTGGTCCCTCCTCTATTATATAAATGGGTGATATTTTTTGTAGTATCAAAATTTTAAAATAAAATTAAAAGACAGTAAACAGAAAAAATATATAATCTAGTATCCAAAAATTTACAATTCAGTACTCAAAAATTATATTTTCGTCCCACATTCACACCTTCATCCTCCTTTACCTTACCACTCCAAAAATCTCCTTTATTAACTTCTCTTTTAGCACAAATTTCGAGGCAATCATTACATCATACTACTTTATTAACACCAAAACAAACACAAAAATAACACTCCTATATTCTCCTTTATTTTTACCATTTTTACCCCTATACAAATTTAAAATATCAATACAATTATTTCAACCCACCACAATCATTACATACCCTTTAACATAATTTCACATCATAATTCCTCCTTTATCTCTTATTTCTTCAAACAACATTTACTAAAAACCTCCTTTATAACACAAATCCTTTACCTCTCCTTTATTACCTCCCTCATTCCTTTATCCTCCTTTACCTTAACTTTCCAATCCAAACACACCCTAAATATTGATGGTTCCATAAAGGTTAACTCTATTGATGCAAGTAGAATATCAAGAGATTATTAAGTAGTTGATTGAAAATGGTAATAGAGAAAGATTTGTAAATATTGTAATCTTATTTGATTAAGATTTGGGAAAATCTTGTGTAATCTGTTCTGACTTGTAATTTAGTTAGTTACCATATATTTGGGGATTAGCATGATTAAAGAAGTTACTTAGTGATCAAGTAATTCCTTTATGACTAGGGTTTGTGATGCTTATAAATATATTAGTAGTTAGCTGAGGAGATGCACAAGTCAAGATACTTTAAGCATTGTATTTAACTTTTAAATTCCTTCCTCTCTTGTATTTAACTTTTAAATAGTTGCTTTGTGAGAGTGTGGGTGTACTTGGGGTAAGGGTTGAGAGAATATTGTGTGATGTAACAATTTTCATATAGTATTTTTCTCTGGTTGTCTTTTGCCAACGGTCGTGGTTTTTTTCTCCCGGTTTGGGTTTTCCACGTTNTTTTTTTTTTTTTTTTTTTCCGGTTTGGGTTTTCCACGTTAATTCCTCTTGTGTTGTGATTGTGTTTCTTCATCTTATTTCTTTTGCAATTCTCAAGGGGGAAAGTTTATATTTATTTTTATAAATATTATTATTTTTTCCAACAAGTGGTATCAGAGCCTATGGTTCGGCGGAGTAATTTTTGAGTATGCTCTGTGGTTGCAGTGTTGTCTGATATTCCACATCAAAAAAGAATTATCATGTTTTTTCTTGAGAATTGTTTTGGTTGCTTGGTTATTGCTGGGTTGCTGAAAGGAAGTTTGGTAGCATGGGTTGCTGGGTTTCAGTATACAGTTGCAATGTCAAAATTTTCAAGCGCAGGTGGAGAGAAGTTTGATGGAAGAATCAATTTTTGCTTGTGGCAAGTGCAAGTCAAGGATGTATTGATACAATTCGGGTTGCAGAAGTGGAATTGTCAAAAGTTTGGGCATGTAACGAAAATTGTCCAAGTGGAGCAAGTTCGGCAAATGGCTCCGAGGTAGACGCTAACCAAGTCTCTCTCGTTATGGGGGACGATGATCTTGTTTGAAGATTGGGTGGAGCATCCTCATGGTATTTCCGCGTTACCATGGAAGAGGATGAGTTGTTGTTAGCGGTTCCACAGTTGCACATGGGCATTGGTTGACATTGATGCAAGATGTGTGGTGGAGTTATGTCGATGGTTGAGGGACTTCCCAGGAAAACCAACATGGAAGGAACACCATAAAGTCTCAACAAGGTTTTTTGACATGTGCCGATTTAAAATTCTTAGAATTAGTTTATGGTGGAGTGTGATAATTCTTGGTTTAAGAGCTATGATTGTCGGTGTTGACAATGAAGTTGAAGATGTGGTTATTTTCAATCAGGTGGAGATTTGTTAGATAGTTGATTGAAAATGGTAATAGGAAAAGATTTGTAAAGATTGTAATCTTATTTGATTAAGATTTAGGAAAATCTTGTGTAATCTGTTCTGACTTGTAATTTAGTTAGTTACCATATATTTGGGGATTAGCATGGTTAAGGAAGTTACTTAGTGATCAAGTAATTCCTTTATGACTAGGGTTTGTGATGCTTATAAATATATTAGTAGTTAGCTGAGGAGATGCACCAAGTCAAGATACTTTAAGCATTGTATTTAACTATTAAATTCCTTCCTCTCTTGTATTTTAGAGTTCACCTATTTGTAGAGTGTGGAAGGTGTAGTTAAATAGTTGCTTTGTGATAGTGTGGGTGTACTTGGGGTAAGGGTTGAGAGAATATTGTGTGATGTATAATTTTCATATAGTATTTTTCTCTGGTTGTCTTTTGCCAACGGTCGTGGTTTTTTTCTCCCGGTTTGGGTTTTCCACGTTAATTCCTCTTGTGTTGTGATTGTGTTTTCCCGGTTTAGGTTTTTCACATTAATTCCTCTTGTGTTGTGATTGTGTTTCTTCGTCTTATTTCTTTGGTAATTCTCAGGGGAAAATGTTATATTTATTTTTATAAATATTATTATTTTTCCCCAAAGACATTTTCATGGTAATTAGATTTCTTGATTTAACTCATCATCCACTACATTGTTTGAATCCCTACCTCCTTTATAACTTATAAGTCATATCTTCTTGCAAAGTTGACAGAAGAAGGACAATGACTAGTTATTACTCGGGTCACATCCCTAAATTGAAAGTAATTTCAAATAATTCTTCTATATTTATTGAAAATTTATTGAAAAATTTATGAAGAATAAAGAAAATTGACTCCCAAATTAAAATAAATATTTATTAATATATATATATGCATTCCTCATTCCATTTATTAATCGGGGATACACGACATAATGAATTAATATAATGGTTTAATTTTTACAAACTTCACCTTCAGCAAGGGTAGATTTTTTTTTTTTTTTTCCATTTTTTACTCAAAGTTCTACTTTAATTTGGGCCTTAATAAATTTTTTTTTTCTATTTTGGTTCTAAATGTTTATTTCAAAAGTTTAATAATTGAACCTTAACTATTGAATATGGTCATATTTTTCTCATTTCAGACCCGAACATTAAGAATCAAAATAGAACTTTAGATAAATATTAGGTACTAAAATAAAATTTTGACAAAAAAAATATAATATACTCCGCCCCTAGTTATAAGAATGTCATTCACGAAAAAAAAAAAGATGACAGAAAGAAAACTGATTATTTTCAAACTAGGAAGCATGGACACTTCATTTTGAAGGCGTGTCGCCGTGTCAGACACGTGTCAGTTTCCGACACTCGTATGACACTGACACAACACATATCTATAAATTTTAGAATATAAATCAATTTTTTGTAACTTTAACATGATAGGCAAGAGAAAATAATAATAGATATAACATATATTATGAATAAAAATTGTAATTTTTAATTTTTTGATTAAAAATTATAAATATTTAATTATTTATATATATAAATATATGCTGTTTCGTGTAGCGTAATTTTGAGAGTTTGACGTGTCGCTGTGTCCGTGTCTGTGTCGTGTCCTGTGTCCGTATCAGTGTCCATGCTTCATAGTTTTCAAATATAAAAGGTTAAGAGAGAGAGAGAGAAAATGTTGGGAAAAGAGAGAGAGAGAGAGAGACTGATTAGGGAATTATAGAAGTAAATATTCCATAACAAAACATAGTAGATCCACACTACATTTATTTATTTTTTTTTTGCCAACCCACACTACATTTATTCAACTTTCAAAATTACAAGCAAAATAGAAAAACCCAAAAAGTCATGATAAATCTCATGACTCATCCTTCCTTAGCTTTTTCACCAAGTAAACGTTGCTACACTAGCAACAGCAAGTAGAACTGTTGCTACAAACTCCAAAATCTTCCAAAAGAAAAACATTTTCGCTCAGGTTTTATAATAAAAACTTCTGAATTCTTGTTGTACTCAACTCGTAATTGTTTTGAGAATCTGCCTTGCTATATGTATATATATATATAGGCACATCACATATCGTTCCTCAGCATCGATAATCTCTCATAAAAAACTCTTGGTATTTCTAATTAAATATAATGCGGTTCATGTATGTGTATGTATATATCTTGCAAATTAATTAATTTTTCATTAATGATCTATATATTTCATATGTATTGGCTTTCGAGCGTGCATGTATGTTATTCACCTTTAATTTTACCCTCTGGAATCTGGATGATCAATTTCCATTTTCAAAGTATGGGTTATATATAGGCTCTAGCCTCTTTGTAATTTGTATGGTTTCAATGTGCTTTAGTAATGATTAATCACTTCAATTTATTTATGAGTGAGTCCGTACGCTATGTTTGATTCAGTTTGTTTATACAATATACTAGGTCAAATAGTCATTTTGGTTTTCGAATTTTTATTTTTACTTCATTTTAGTCCCCAAAATATAATTTCGTCTAACTTTTGCTATTATTTTTAAACTAAATAGTTGAAACATAGATTATTTCTCTCTTATAAATGTCATAAATAATAAGTGAGTTGGTAAAGAGAGAGAATCTTTTTTACTCTTTAGAAGAAAAATCAACCACAAATTTATCTCTAAATTTTTACTAAGAAGAATGATTTTTTCTTCTCTATGTCAATTCACTTATATTATATAAGAGAGAAAAATGATTCATCTCAATTATTCAAGTTATAAATAATTGTGGAAACAAAATGAAATTACATTTTCAGGGCCAAAGCTGAACAAATGTACTGTAAAAGTTAGAGGACTAAAATGGAAAAAAAAATAATTGTGAGGACCAAAATAGAGTTTTGAGCTAGGATAGGTTTCTCCTCTACAAGGTTTACACTTCAGTTTTTTTAAAAATAAAATTATAAGATGATTTAACAATTGAGAATTTTTACTATATATCTAAAATATATCAATACTATATGAGAGAAAACTTGCTTTTTGATCATTGAATTATTATTGAGTCAATGATTTAGTCCCTAAATTGTAGGAAAATATGAATAAGCCTCTGAATTTTACACGATTGTCAACCTTTTGATCCTTCAATTGTAGGAAAATACGAATCAGTCCTTGAATTTTACACCAATATCAACCTTCTGGTCCCTGAATTGTAGGCGAATTCGAATCAGTCCCTGAATTTTACACAACAATTAATCTTCTAAGTTGTTAACCATTGTGAATTTTTACACCACAATTAGAGACCAAAAGGTTGACGATGGTGAAAAATTTAGGGACTAATTCGTATTTTTCTATAATTTATGGACCAAAAAGTAGATTTTCTCTCTATATTATGTGATTTTTGTTATAAACATCAATGTATGGACATGTGGTGTGTGGATGACTATATCCATGACAAGGCATTAAGAAAGATGACCTTTGTGTTTTTCACATCATTTGTAACATATTATTTATGTCTTCAATTATATGGTGCAACTATCCATTAGTGGAGCAAACAAAACCTCCTACTTTATGGTGCTTTAGTAGGCTATAGGTTACATGCCCACTAGAGTCCTATATAAGAAGGTCTACTTGTATGCAAATGTAAGTTGTTGAGAGATTAAGATAAGAATGAATATGATTAAAGGGATGAGTTCTTGAAGAACTGCATCAAGAAAGTGTGGGATAGTTCCTGAAGAACTAAATCATTTCCACTATAATTTTGTGTCTTCTTTATCTCTTGCATTTGTCTCTATATCTCTTACTTCATAATATATTATTTTTACAACACATTATTAGCACGAGTCTCTAGCGAATTAGAGCAAGATGATTTTAATATTTTTTCTCATCATCGATTGAAGGTAAGAAAGTCATATTCTTATTTTTAAATTAATTATATTGAAACATGTTCATCTTGAAAAGTTGAAAATTATATAATAAATGGCTTGAAGCCATATCATCTTTGATTTGATTATCATGAAATTGATAATTTTATTCATTTATGGATATGTGATAGAAAGATAATGTCACATTTTGATAGATCTATAAAATGTAAAAAATGCAGTTATTGAAATTAGTTGACAATCGCTTAGAAGGGCATGAGTGTATATATATATTGATAAATTATATTATGATTTATAGTTTTTGAAGTTTTTTTTATGGCTTGAAGCCATGATAAGTGAATATAAGAATTGTTGCACATATTGGTAATTTTGCCAAAAGCAAAAGTTTGGCTAATAATAGCCTTGAAGGCTAATAGTCTATGTATGAGTTTATTATCATAGAATCAGTTATATTATTTTATCATTTCAATAGAGCTATTGTTTAATATTGGCTCTGAAGACTAATAGCTAGTCCATTTTAAGGAATTATGAGTTCCAACTATGTAGCAATTGAAAATGATGAGAATTTTCCTCGATAGTCTTGAAGATTAATGTTAATATATGTATTTTTATTTTGATACGAGATAGAAATGAAATTGACAATGTGAATTTATTTTTGAAATTTTTGACACCACATATCTCCAGTAGAGATGATGATGATGATGATATGACAAATGTATTTTTGTGGTTGTCATTGATGAACGTGAAGTTCAAGGATCATATATTTGTATGTAAATATATATTTACAAGACTAGTCATTTTTAATGAATGAGTATTGGTAAAAAAGCCAAAAAGTTCAAAATACGCTAAAATCGTAATATATATCATTGTATAGAATAACTTTCTCGAAAGGAAGAGAATCGAAAAGTTTTACTATTGTGTTCTATAAGAGAAAATAAATTTATAAGCTCAACAATTTTTATTTTCATGAAAATTATGAAATATGAAATGAGGGGAAGATGAATTTATTTTCTACGAATCCAATCAGTTAAATTTTATATGAGTCTTTGGAAAGACTTGGATATATACCAAATTAAAAATTATGCGTTAACGTTATTAGAGAATGATATATTTATGAATGATATATTCATAAGTAAGAAATGCCTGAAGCATACAATCTATATATGCAAGGTCAACATTTTGTTATAAAATGTTTAATATATGCATCACTAAATAAAATTTTATATCATGTAAGAGTCGTGAATTATTTTTTGCATTTTTATCGGTAACTTTTTTTTTAAAAAAAAAAAAGAGAAGAATTGATAATATTAATTCTTGAGAATTTTGAAAAAGTTATTTTCTCAATGGGATTACAATAATCTTATATTGATCAATGGATTTAAAGATTATTGATGTACTTGAAACTAATTTGATTATATATGATTATTGATAACTTTATTAATATATTGTTTATAAAAAAAAATTGTGATTGTTAAGTTGCAAGAAGCAAATACAATTTTGTCAAAATTACTTATTATTTTTAAATATTTACCAATGTCAAAATAGTGGGAGGTAAATGATTTTTGGTACATTTGATATTGACATGCAATACTCAAAGAAGTAAATAATATTATGTTTGATTATGTGAAATATTTAATTACTTTTATATATTATGTTAACGATTTTATGTGTAATGAAGATCTATGAAGTATATCATGTGTGAGTGTAACTAGCATATTATAATTCAAAATATTCAAAAGGCAAGGAAGAATCAGCTCAAACATCTTGAAGATGAAGCACAAGACATTTTGAAGATGAAGTGCAATTTTGAGGGCAAGTAATAGTTGCAAATAATGTACTCTTTTTCCTTCGCTAAGATTTTGTCCAACTGGGTTTTCCTTAGCAAGGTTTTAACGAGGCATGTATTTGTAGTAGAAAAATTATGAATAATGTACTCTTTTTCCCTTCGTTAAGTTTTATCCATTTGGATTTTTCTTAACAAAGTTTTTAATGAGGCATATATATTTATAATGTGTAGTCATCCAAGGGGAAGTGTTATAAACATCAATGTATAGACATGTGGTGTGTGGATGACTACATCCATGACAAGGCATTAAGAAAGATGACCTTTGTGTTTCTCACATCATTTGTAACATATTATTTATGTCTTCAATTATATGGTGTAACTATATCCATTAGTTGAGCAAACAAAACCTCCTCCTTTATGGTACTTTAGTAGGCTATAGGTTACATGTCCACTAGAGTCCTATATAAGAAGGTCTACTTGTATGCAAATGTAAGTTGTTGAGAGATTAAGATAAGAATGAATATGATTAAAGGGGGATGAGTTCTTGAAGAACTGCATTAAGAAAATGTGGGATAGTTCCTGAAAAACTAAATCATTTCCACTATAATTTTTTGTCTTCTTTATCTCTTGCATTTGTCTCTATATCTCTTACTTCATAATATATTATTTTTACAACAATTTTGGAATTTTTTCGTAATCCATCTTCATAAACACTTTTTGGAATTTCTATCTAATTAAATTAATGCAGTTCATGTATCATGCAAATTTGATTACCTTTAATTTTACTCTCTGGAATCTGGATGATCAGTTTCTATGTTAAGAAAGTGTGAGATTTTTAAAATATTTTAATTACTTTAAATGTTTAATTAACTCATCACAACGTACCAAACGTGCCATAAACTCCATGATATATATATACTCCACATCTCAAGTAGAAGTTGAATCGAGAATTGACATTATATATGTGCTCAAAAGAATTTTCAATTTTTACAGTGAACGAAACTATAAACGTAGCATTATTCATAATAATGCATGAACTGCATTAATTAAAGAGGATCACCAAGAGTTTTGAGGACTGGGTTGAAAATTAAGGTAGGAAAATTAATTGTATGTGACTCTTCCTATATAAATACATGACACTCATGAATTGTAGCCATACCAACTTAAAAATCCAAAATTTACATATATGATATAATTAAACTACAATATCTTTCTTAAATTTCTCAACGTTATAGAACGGTGACAAAAATGTGTTGGCTATAGACCTGCTCATGGGCCAAGCTCATGGGCTTTTTATGTAAATGGGCCATGGGTTTGGGCTTGGGTAGCCCAAATTTATTTTTTTTGTTACAATTTTAAACTTAAATTGTCATTATGGTCTTCAAACTATGAGGTTAGTTTCATTTTGGTCCTCAAGTTATTTTTTGTTATGCTTTGGTCCTCAAACTAATATTTGTTTCTTTTTATTCTCAAACTATTTTTTCTAAAAAATTCGGCTCGACCAACCCGGTCGAAAAAATACGGCTCGGGCCGGCCTGTCCTGAAAAATTCGGCTCAGTCAGAAAAAATTCGACTCGGGCCGGTCCGGTCGAAAAATTCAGTTCGGACCAGCTCGGGCAAAAAAATTCAGCTCGGGCCGGTCTGGTCGAAAAAATTCGGTTCGGGCCGGCCCGGTCGGAAAAATTTGGCTCAGACCGACCCGGTCGAAAAAATTCGGTTCGGACCGACTCGGGCGAAAAAATTCAGCTCGGGCCATTCCGGTCGAAAAAATTCAGCTCGACCCGCCTCGGTTGAAAAAATTTGGTTTGGGCCAGCTCGATTGGAAAAATTCGGCGCGGGTCGACCCGATCGAAAAAATTCGGCTCGGCCCGCCCCGATCGAAAAAATTCGATTCGGGACGGCTCGGTCGGATAAATTTGGCTCAGGCCGACCCGGTCGTAAAAATTTGGTTCGGCCCGTCCCGGTCGAAAAAATTCGGCTCGGGTCGAGTCAGTCCAAAAAATTCAGCTCGGGCGGGCCTGGTCGAAAAAATTGGCTCAGGCCGGCCCAGTCGGAAAAATTGGTCTCGGGCCGGCCCGATCGAAAAAATTGGACTCGAGCCGGCCCGATTGGAAAAATTTGGCTCAGCCCGCCCTGGTCATAAAAAATTGGCTCGGACCGGGTCGGTTGGAAAAATTTGACTTCGGTAATATCGAGTTTTAACAAACTTTAAGTTTGTTGGGTAGTATCAAGTAGTATCTGGGTAATAAGTGGACCAGTCAATGGGCTTGGGTAGTTATTGGGTATGTCTCATTTTTAAGCCCACATCTCATTTTTATTTGATGGGTAATTAATTATAGGCTTGGGCTTGGGTAGTCTATGGACTACCTGGGCCCATGACCATGTCTAGTTGGTTGCAATGTATCGCATCTGTGGTGGCACCGGCCATCGCTATCGTGGGTTCGGTGGTTGCAGTGGTGGCACCGCCCGTGATGCCGGCTGTATCAGCTGTATCAGCGGTGGTGACGGTGGCTTTGGCCGTCGAGAAGCAGTGCCGTTAGGTGAAGCCTAATATAGGATCCACAAAATATGTTTGCATGTAATTCGTGTCTTTTGTTTTTGTTTGCTTTATATAATATGGTGATGAAAAATGTACTAAATAGGAAGTGGATCCTCTTACTTTGAAGGTTTACTTAAATAAATTAACTTTACCCAATCTCTTTCTTTCTCTCCTCTCTTATTGAATTTTATGCATGGAAAATTGAAGATAATGGTAGTCCAATGTCACTGTGATGGCAGTGTGTGCCTAAATTGAAGAAAATGAATACAAATGAACCATGAAACCTTGTAAATATTGTAATGCCTTCATGAATATTGTGCTGCTTTAATCTAACAACATTATGAGTAACTAGGGGTAATTTAATGAGGACAATTTAGTTAGAGGATTTTTTTGTCCCAAAATATCTGCTTTGTTAGAGGATTTTTTTTGTCCCGAAATATCTGATGTTTTACAAAATAAAGAGAACATTAATTATTTTTTTACTATTCTATCCCTATTAAAAATCAAAACTATTTAATTATTGAGAGTAACTAGGAGTAATTTAATGAGTGAAATTTAGTCTTCCAACTCAAATTTCTCTTCGTTTTAGAAAAATTAATCATCTTCTTAATATGTGTGTATTTACCTTAAAAAGCTGATATTGTGGGACAGAGAGAGTATGACTTATGAGTTAACAAACACAATTTAATCTCTAAAAAAATCAATAATATATTATTATTTCTTGAAATAATCAAAGCTATATTAATTATTAATAGTCCATGAAAAAAGCTCATAAATATATCCTTTAAATTTTTGAGAGACTATACTATGAATTGTGTTATCAATTCGATAATCGGGGATTGAGTTATCAATTTACTCATATTTCAAATTCTCACAATATTCATATTGTGAGAATCTATTATTTATTAGTCCCTTAATTTATATTGTAACAATAAATCAATTTCTGAATAGTTGAAATACACGATTTGATTCTTGAAATGTTTTAATTGTCACTGATTTGGTATTTTTATTTAAACTAATTTTATACTATTTTTTATCCCTAAATTTATATTGGTTTAGTATTTTCTTTTGTCTTTGAATTTAACTCAAGGATCAAATAAATTGTCGGTAATTGTCATAATTTGGGAATTGCAACGCATATTTAGAATATTCAGTAATTAATTCATTACCCGATATAAATTTCAACGATATATAATAATAAGTTTTCTCAATAAAACTATATCAAACACTCTTTTATGGGCCTTTATATTTATGGCATCGTGTATATATTATCAGAGGAGGAAATAGCATATTGTGAAGTAGAATTATATCAAACACTTAAATTATTGACATGTATAGGGTTAAAATTCTCTTAAATATCATGCACTTTTCATATTTCATATATTACCTAATGAAATGAGCATATTATATTGCAAAAGTCAGGAGAAAAGAGCTAGAAATGATTGAAGAATACTTGCATTAGAATATCTTAAAATATGAGTGTTTAGCGGATTGAGCCAATTTGTGAACCTGCTTAAACTAATCCAATCTACTAGTTTGGATTGGATTCGCGAGTTAATTTGTACTAAAAAATTTGAGTTTATTGTAGTTAATTTGGGATGGGTTACGGGTGTCAAATTTTTTAGTCTGCTCAATCTAATCTAACCCACTAATCCATGAAAACAAAAAATATATTTTAGTCTCTCAAATAATATATATTATTTTTTCAATTAACATCTCCTCAAAGATTTTTATTCTCAATTTAGTCCCTCAATTACAAATTGTAAGGAACTAAATTGAGAAAAAAAATTAGGAAGGACCAAATTGAAAAAAATAAAATAAAACAATGAATTCAAACCAACATGTCCTAAACCCCACATAACCCAACCCTAGAACACCTATAGAGGCGAGTACATAAATACTAGGTATTACATTTGTAGTGAGTCACGTGCTTTTCAGTGACTAATTAGAACGAACTAACTAATTAAGCTGACTAACCATTAATTAATTAATTACTCTAACATCGTTAGCTAGTTACTCTGTAAAACTGAACTTACATTTATACACTTTGTATATTCCACATATGATATATCAGTAGAATTCAATATCTCCCAAGTTAACAAATGAAAATAGTACTTTATTTTAGCTAGTATTGAACATACAGCATTTCAAAGAAACAAATAAAATTGGTATTCCATACTTTGAGACTTCTAGATTGCTTTAAATGATATCGTTTTCTGAAAATAAGCTAAATCTTGCCGTATTATATTATATTGTCAAATAGCATTTATGGATATTTCCAATTATTTAAGGGAATAACTTCAAGTGAATAATTTGCAAGAAGTTAATTTTAATTTTCATTCTATTACATATTAAAAAAAAAAGTCAAAATGCACAGACACCCCCTGAATTTTAGGTTGGGTGCACATAACACCCCTGAGTTTTTAATTTGATGACCAAATAATTTTTTTATGTACAAAATGGGATAAACGCTATTGTAGCCCGTCTCCCATTTTGGTACGGATCAATCAGGCTGTGCCACGTGGTACAGCCTGATGCAAATTAATTTTTTTTAAAAAAAATTGCCCAGAGCAGCGCGCCTCTTGGGCCAGCCAAAAAGGATTTAAATTTTGGGGAGGAAGCCGTTATTTATATGTGTTGTGTGCGTTTGTGAAGAGAAAAAAAAAGAGTTGTGTGTGTGTTTTATAATTAGTATGTGTGAATTTGAGTATTAGATATATTAGTAATTAGTATGTGTAGATTTAAGGATTTAGGGTATAGGAATTGGATAATTTAAATTAAATAATATAATATTTTAGTTAGATAATTTTAATTAAATTAATTAAATGCTGATAATTAAATTTTAGTTTAGAAAAATATGAATAAAATTTGAAAAATTATAAAATAAATGAATTTAGATTGAATTTATGGGTTATTTTTTTTTGTCAGTTTAAGAATTTAGTGTACATGGATTTTTAAAATTACAAAATTTGAAGGTTAGGATTTAAAAAATTTAAGAGTTAATAAAATTAAAATGATCATAATTAATAAAATAAAATAATAAAGCTAAATTTAAATATCACGATTACATAAATTAAAAATGAAATGAATACAAATTTAATTATCCTGACTCTCGTCACCCTCATAATGTTGTGATGATGATGTGAACTGATCATCTAAAAGCAGCTGTTTGAATCCTCCCGCACGTAACGAATTATGTTGTGTGTCCTGGGTATATTCAGGGTAGGATGAAGGGACTATCAAATCAGAGTAGGATGAGGGATCAACAAAACCAGTGGAATAAGTACCAAGAAAATCATGGCACGATGGACCAGCGATATCAGTGTATGGAGGAATACCATATACCACTGTAGGAATGACTAGGAAGATCAGTGGACAAACCAACAAAACCACTGGATGAAGAACCAGCATAATTGGCAAACAAAGGAAAATCAGAACCACCGGATGAAGCACCAGCAAAACCACTGGATGAAGAACCAGGAAAATCAGTAAACGAAGAAAAACCAAAACCACCGTTCAGATTCAAACATAACCCCATAGACACCGGTAGAGATTGTTCCATGACTATATACCAAGCCCTGACCCTCCTTGACATTTTGTCTAATAAATAAAATTGAAATAAAATTATCGTCTAACATTTTTATCTAACAAATAAATTAACTAACATTATCTAACAATTTTAATAATTATCTAATATATTATCCAACATTTTTTATTTCTAACAACAATATTATTTTAAAAATTATCTCTAACAACAATTTTATTATCTCTAAAAATATCATTTTAAAAAATATCTAATCTTATATCTAACTTTATCTAACAAATAAATTAACTGAAATACTATATTAAAAATTATCTAAATTTTTTTTAATCTTTAATCTAACAATAAATTAACTAACATACTAAATTAAATTTTATTTTAAAACTTATCAAATATGTTATCTAACAATTTCATCCAATATTATCTCTAACAAAGTTATTTTAATAATTATTTAATATTTTATCTAAAAAATAAATTAACTACCATTATCTAACAATAATTTTATCCAACATTATTTCTGCAAATATTATTTTCATAAATACCTAATATTTTATCTAACTTTATCTAACAAATAAATTAACTAAAATACTATATTAAAAATTATCTAATAGTTTATCTAACAAATAAATGAACTAACATACTAAATTAAATATTATACAATTTAATCTAACAACAATATTATTTTAAAAATTATCTCTAACAACAATTTTATCCAACATTATATCTAACCATCCATTTTATCCAACATTATCTTTAACAAAGTTATTTTAATAATTATCTAATATTTTATCTAACATTTTTATCTAACAAATAAATTAACAACATTATCTAAGAAAATTCTTATAAAAAAAACATTATCTAAGAAAATTATAAATATTTTATCTAACAAATAAATTTATTAACACACTATATTAAAAATTTATCTAACAATTTTATCTCTAACAGCAATATTTTAAAAATTATCAATCATTATCCTCTTCCTTCTTTTTCTCCTTCTTTCTCCTATTTAAAATTTTCTTTAAAAAAAAAACAACATTATTTTTTAAAAAAATAAGTCATGATCATTTTTAAAATTAACACAACACAACAAAATAATTTTTAAAATTTTCGGCCAAAAAAATATCTTAAATTAATTAATACATACATAAAATACATACCTTTTTTATTTTGCCTCTTCTTCCTCTTCTTCACCTTTCTCAGTCACAAAACACAAATCCTAACACTTTTTACTCACGCTAACACTTATCTTCAATCTTCACTCTCACACACAACTCTTTCTTTCTTTCTCACTTCTTCACTCTCGATGCTTCTAACTCTCTCTAATACGCAAACCCTAATACACACACGCACACACAACACATGCATATTTATAGGGGAGGAAGCCGTTCCTCCCCGAATTAAATTCCTTTTTGACCGGCCGTTGGGCTAGTCAAAAAGGAGGCCCAGAGGCGCGCTAGAGCAGCGCGCCTTTGGGCTGACGTGTGTCAGTCCGTTGACTGACACACGTGAGTCTCTAGCGCGCCTCTAGGAATTTTTTTTTTAAAAAAAATAAAATGCATCAGGCTGTGCCACATGGCACAGCCTGATTTGTCCGTACCAAAATGTGAGACGGGCTACAGTAGCGCGTATCCCATTTTGGTACATAAAAATTTTTTTTGGTCATCTGCGTCCTTAAAGTGGGTCAATGTATCATTGAAGTACAAAATCCCCTAATACACACACACACAACACATGCATATTTATAGGGGAGGAAGCCATTAATTAAATTCCTTTTTGACCGGTCGTTGGGCCGGTCAAAAAGGAGGCCCAGAGGCACGCTGTTTTGTCCGTGGCACAGCCTGATTTGTCCGTACCAAAATGGGAGACAGGATACATTAGTGCGTATCCCATTTTGGTACATAAAAAAAATTTTTGGTCATCTGTGTCCTTAAAGTGAGTCAATGTATCATTGAAGTACAAAAACCTATGTTGGACCATTTATGAAAAAAAAAAAGATACAAATATCTTTCTTATGTTAAAAAGTGATGAATGAATTTAGGTTCTACATGCAATAAAGTCTAAAAATTCATGCTATTGTCAATGTAGCAAATATTGGTGAAATCTTGGTTACGTTATTGATTCACATAACATGAAGAAAGCCAAGGAAGGATGAGTCATTATGAGATTAATCATGACTTTTTGGGTTTTACAGTTTACTATTTGATAGTTGAATAATATAGTGTGGATCTTCTATGTTTTGTTATGTCGATTATTACTTTGTTATAACAAAATAAAATAAATGTAAGATTTACTTCTATATATAATTACCTAATCTTTTTCTCTCTCTCTCCAACATTTTCATTTTCAAAAACTCTTAATCAAGTCGTTAATTGAAGTTTTATCTTTGTCGATCTCCTTTGTTTAAGACATTCTTTAATTAATAATCTAAAAGGTAAATTACACATAAGGTCCTGTAGTTTGACCTATTTACAAAAAAGATTCCTGTGATTTAAGAAGTGGTAAATAAGGGCGTGGGATTTTCTCCATTAATAAGAAGAGTTCTGTGATATATATATTTTCGTTTAAAATTTAATGGGAATCTTGGCTAAAATATTATTTTAAGACCCTAACTATTAATTTTAATGCGTTTAACTCCCTATTTGTATGAGAAAAGGACTTTGACACAAAAAAAAATTTCATAGTAATAAATGAAAGGCCAAAGTCTTACTTTGGTCCCTCAGGTTTACTTGAAGTTCCGTTTTGGTCCTTCATCTTTTTCTCATTCCATTTTGGTCCCTCCGATTTACTCGAAGTTACGTTTTGGTCCCTCATCATTTTTTCGTTCCATTTTGGTTCTTCAAGTTTTCAAAATGTTCCACCGTTAGTCCTCAGTATTTTCCATCCACTTTTTTTATTAAAAAAAGGAAAAATAGATTTTAATCCCCCAAAAGTTTTGATTTTTTTACATTAAGGTCCTTTTCTTTTTAGAATAGGATCAAAACATAAATAAGGTCATCACCGTTAGTCCTCAGTATTTTCCATCCACTTTTTTTATTAAAAAAAGGAAAAATAGATTTTAATCCCCCAAAAGTTTTGATTTTTTTACATTAAGGTCCTTTTCTTTTTAGAATAGGATCAAAACATAAATAAGGTCTTCTTCTTCTTCTTCTTCTTCTTCTTCTTCTTCTTCTTCTTCTTCTTCTTCTTCTTCTTCTTCTTCTTCTATTCAACTCCCTCTTTCTTTCTTCCAGCCCTAGTTCTTGTTCCGACACTCAAAAGCTTTCTTTCCCCTCTGAACCTTTCAGTTCAAGGTAATTTCTTCTTCTT
>QANZ01029126.1:70901-89559 GCA_003254925.1 Chamaecrista fasciculata | reverse complement strand
AAAGAATGAAACGAAGAGATGATTGAAATGGGAAGAATGAAACGAAGAGATGATTGAAATGGGAAGAATGAAATGAGATGAATAGATGAGATGAATAGACGAAGGAATTGCAAGGTTTATATAGAGCCAGCTTCACGTATAAATCCAAATTATTCCTACTGCAACACACAACAAGGTACACATCCTCTCAGCAAACACGTGATCGTCAGACAAAAGAAGCACACGAAATAGTCTGATAACACGTAAAACAGCCGGGACACGCGAGATTGTAAGGAAACCGTCAACCAGGTTGACGGTTTTTCAAAGAGAAAACCGTCATCCGGGTTGACGGTTTTCTCTTTAATAAACCGTCATCCGGGTTGACGGTTTTCTCTTTAGAAAACCGTTGGTTTTCAACTTTTTCCAAAAGAAACCGTCATCTGTGTTGACGGTTTCTTCGTTTTCTCAAACCGTCATCCCAGTTAGCGGCTTTCTTTCACTAAAACAGTCATCCCAGTTGACGGTTTCTTCATAACCCAATTTTGCTACAGTAAAAATAGCCTATATGTGTGATATGTTATAATATAAGTCTATACGTGTGATTATAAATTTTTCTTAGTCTAGCGAGAAAAAAAAGTCCGGTGGCGACGGTGGCTTCTGCCGTGGAAAAGCTGAGCCGTTAGACGAGGCGTAATATAGTATCCCAAAATAGGTATGCATGCATGCGCGCCAAGCCCCTAGTACATAATATGGTGATGAAATTTAACTGAAATGTAAAAGATAATGTACTAAATAGAAACAAATGGTATTCCCTTATTTTTACGGTTTACTTAAATTTATTGACTTAATTTACACAAACTCTCTTACTTACACTCTTGTTGAATTTTATGCAAGGTTACTTACTACGTTGAAGATGAAGAAGCTTACTGCTTAGTCTTTAGCTTTAGCTTTCCTTCTTCTTTCTGTATTTTCTTTTGGATGGTTTGTAACTCTTTTATGTGACTTTGTATTGCTATGTTTAATTTCTGTCTGTGTCTGTTTTTCTTTTCATGTCTGTTAGGCCTCCACTTGTTGCTGATCATGGCCTCTTTATGTTATGATCAAGTCCTTTGTATCCTTTGTTTTTTAAGTAATTAATTAATGTATTGTATCCTTTGTATCCCGTCTATAACCTGAATCAACCCACACCACTCATTGAGTTCGATGAGTTGACGGGTAGGTTTGGATGGCAAAAAACCAACACGTTCACCCACCTGAACCCGATAGGTGCACACCCCTAAAATGAACCACGAAATGCCTTAATGAATATGCTGGTTTAATCTAACAATATTATTAGTTACTTTGGGCTTTGAAAAATAACTCCATTAATAACTTAGTTCTTTAAAGGTTAAAATACATAATTCAATCTTATAAAAATTAAATGATATACTTGTTAGTCCTGAACATAATTAAACGGTATATTCAAAATTATTAGTCCATGAAAAACACACATAAATATATCATTTAGTTCTTTCAAAACTTTATATTGAGTTAATTAGTGATAGAGTTTTTAATTTGTTTACTCATATTTCAAATACTTCTGACAATATACAAAATGCAAAAATTAATTATTTGATCCATGAATTTATAGAGTAACATATTAGTCCTTGAATAATTAGAAAACACGATTAATTCTTGAAATATTTTAATTGTCACTAATTTTGTCCTTGTATTTGAACTGATTTGTACTTTTTTATCCCTAAATTTATATTGATTTTGTATTTTTTTGTCCTTCGATTTTGACTCGAGACCAAATCATTTGATTATCATTATTTAAGAATTAATTCATATATTTTGATTATTCAATGGTTAATTTATTGACTCGGTATAAATGTAATCACCAAAAAATAATAAATTTTCTCAATAATACTATTAACAAACACTCCTTTTGGGCTTTTAGAGTTATGGCATTGTGTATATATAATCAGAGGAGAAAATAGCATATTGAGAAGTAGATTGGTGGGTTAATTTTAGAAAATTTAAGTTTGATGTAATTTTGATTGGGCTGTGGGTTTCAAATTTTTTAGCCCACTCAACCCAATCTAACACACCAATTTGTGAAAATAAAATTGTATTTTGATTTCTCAAGTAATATATATTATTTTTTCAATTCCATCTCCCCAAAGATTTTTATTCTCAATTTAGCCCATATAAAACAAATTGTAAGTGACTAATAAATTGAGGAAAAAATTAAGAGAAACCAAATTAAATAAATAAAATAAAATAATGAATTCAAATGAAGACGTCTTAAACCCAACATAGCTCAACCCTAGAACAACTATGGAGAATAGAACAACTATGGAGAAGAGTACATAAATATGGAAGAAGATCTATCGCAGAGGATACAAATTAAAGGCCATAAATACAGGTACTACATTTAATTTGTAGTGAGTCACGTGCTTATCAGTGACTAAACTACGTGACTGATTCTAAATAATGTGAACGAACTAAGCATTAGTTAATTACTCTAACATATTGTCAGCTAGTTACTTTGTAAAACTTACCGTTATGAAAAGCGAACTAGACCGGCCGGACTGGTTGAACTGCGAACCGGCTAGTGGTCCAGTCTGAGTTGACTATAAAACCATCCTTGCAAAGAATCGGGAAAACCGGCCTGAACCGGACGGTTTTGGGGTTGAACCGGTTCAAGTTTTTTTGTTCTTTTTTTTTTTTTTTGCTTTTTTGGATTAAAATGATGTTAATTTAGAGGATTTTTTTCTTTTTAAGTTTAGACTAAAAATAATAAGCTATTTGGTAGTTTTCACTTTAATATTTAATCTTTCATCCTTCTAATTTTTATTTTCTTACTCAATTAAGCTTAAATTTGAAAAAATTAGTATATATTTTTAATATTTATTAGTATATTTTTATTATATTAAATTAAATACATATTTTTTACTTATTTAATTATTAACGGTCCGACTCTGGTTGAACCCGGTTGGACCATTGAACCGCTACTTCATGCAGTTCAATGGCTGATCCGATTTTAAAAACTTGGTAAAACTTAACTTACATTTACACACCTTTTTTGTATATTCCACATATGATATATCAGTAGAGTTCAATATCTCCCAAGTTAACAAATGAAAATAGTACTTTTAGCTACTATTGAATATACAGGACTCCAAAGAAACAAATAAAATTGGTATTCCCATACTTTGAGATTCTAGATTGCTTTAAATGATATCGTTTCCTGAAAATAAGCTATCTCTTACCGTAGTATATTGTCAAATAGCATTTATGGATATTCCAATTATTTAAGGGAATAAGTTCAAGTGAATAATTTGTAAGAAGTTAAATTTTTATTTTCAATCTATTACATATTGAAAAAGATGAAGAATATATAATATGCTTGTGGTTCAAAGCATTCTGTACTTCTCAAACTACTTAATGTTTGTAGTTGGGGTAGATTTTAAATTACTCCTAAAAGTGTTTCATTTGTTTTAGATTGGTTCTATATATTTTTATAACTTCTCATATTGGTCCAAAATTAATGAATATATGTGGTCATATTTCTTACGTTTCAAATTTAAATGCAAAGAATCTAGAACTACAGACTCTTTTTGACAAGCATTTTCTCTATCTAGTTGATATCGTCAACAAACGAGGTAAAACAATTCTCGAAAGGGGGTTGCTTGTTTCTTATTCAATTAAGCAAAATTAATCGTGTCTCTCTCATTTAAGTTCGAATGAGTTTGAAACTATATGTTAACTCTTGAAGAGTTCTTTCTCTGTCTAGTCGAAACCATTAGCAAATAAGCCAAGGTCAAATCACATCCTAGAAGTAGGTTTGTGACCATTTGAGATATAATAAAAACATATAGGACCAATTTGAAACAAATGAAATACTTATGACCTATTTGAAATCTATCTCATATATTTGGGACCAATTTGAGGTTTTGGCATTAAACTTTTAGTAAGTCTATACTTTCATTTGTGTCAGTTGTGCCCCCAATGTGAAACGTTAGTTTCAATTATGCCCCCAATTTTACTTGTGTGTTAATTTTTTGTTATGAATTGAATATGTGGCAAGATGACTGGATAAATAAAACATCCCTGATTTATTTTTTATCCACCATGACATTTCCTATCTGGATTTACATTCTCTAAACCAAAAAATTACTACCCTAAAATTTTTTTGACATCTTCATCATCATCTTCGCAAGCCTTATACCACGTAGGAAAAGCCATGGTGGATAAAAAATAAATCAGGGATGTTTTATTTATCCAGTCATCTTGCCACATATTCAATTCAGAAAAAAAAAATTGACACACAAGTAAAAAAATTGACACATCAACATTTAGTCAAAATTGGGAGCATAATTGAAACTAACGTTTCACATTGGGGGTACAACTGATACAAATGAAACGTTAGAAACATAACTGAAAATCATCGCAAACGTTAGGGGTACAAAAAGATCTTTTGCCTATAAATAATTTAATCAAACTAAGAAAAGATAAGCATTGTTGGAATTTGAAACTTGGAAGGATGGATTTTTGTAGACACTTTTTGTAGGACTAAACTTATAGACTTTTTCATATGTGCTCTGTAATGTTTTTCAATAAAGTTAACTGAAGGAAAACGAGTTTTCAATGATTCGACCTAGGGATCAAAAAGAAAATAACGTAAATAAATCCAGGAAAATAATGAATAAATTTCAAAAGTTACTAACCTGATCTTGTCAATACTTCTAGAAGGAGAGAGCCCAGAAACCAAAGTTGTCCAATGAAGAACTTAATTCTATCTTGGCGCCACGACGCCACACCACAACACCAATCCTCTTTAGAGCCTCAACTTCAAGTGACGTGTGTGGGTGCATCCAGCCTCAAGTTGAGGCCATTCTAAGGTTGTTTTCTTCGTGTTTTGCAATCTTTCTAACAAGTTAACCCATGATCCAATTGAACTCTTCCATGGATAGATATTTAGACTCCAAATCCAACAATAAAATAAGTGAATTTTTTTATATATAAACAATCATGATAGAATTAAAATATTAACTATAACATTTTGCACTATCAATCACACAATTGTGTGAGTTTCAACATACAATAATAAGAAAATTATATGAACAAACCAAATTAAAAATAGGCAAAAGTCTTGTTGGTACCTCCAACGTATAGGTTCATTTTTAGTTATACCTCCAACTTTTTTTGTCAATTAACCCTCCTTATTTACAATTACTGCATGTATGTTTCTTGAGTAGTAAAAAGCTTTGAAGAAACAAAACTCATTTACAAATGACATTTAACAACTATTTGCAAAGTATTCAAATGTACTCCCTCCGGTTCTGAATATCTGATGTTTTGAAGAATTTTTTTTGTTCCAAAATATCTGATGTTTTACAAATCCAAAATAGCATTAATTATTTGTTTACCATTTTATCCCTATTAAATATAGTAGAGTCATAAATGAATAAGCATTTTTCAAGTATTTCTATTATTTTCAATAGGGATAGTTTAGTCTTTTTATCTCATTTTCCTCTTCATTCTAGGTGAGCCAATCATTTCCTTAATCTGTATATATTTACGTTAAACATCAGATATATAGAACCGGAGGGAGTATCATTTAACAAAATATTAGCAGAAAAGGAAAATTCAACACAAATTTCAATCACTTTTTTTTTCAACCATAGGTTTTTCCCGCTTATTCATGTAAGTGTCTAAGTAAAAATTAATCTCTTTCGGATTGGGGAATGAACACTTTAAAGTTTTTCCAACAATGTTAACTCTCGAACCTGAGTCCTCTCATTTAAGGTGTAACTCACCAACTACTACATACTATTGTTAATCAATTTTAATCACATTTTAACAATCTATTTTTTTCTTTCAATTTTATTTTTATGTAATTTTAAAATATCTATATACAATTCTCTTCATTTGTTATAAATATTATATATTTATATAAATAATTTTATATTTCAATATCATTACAAAAATCACAGTTCAAAACACTCTTATATATATATATATAATCACAAATCACAATTCACCAATATATAAACTTATTAATTAAACTGTCACTGAAGCGTTAAATTAAACCACGCGGAGTTCAAGACGATATATATACCACGTACATCTCAAGTAAAGGTTGAATTGACAATTAATATTATGTGCACGAAAGCCTATATACAAACTTCAAAGAATTTACAGTGAACGAAACTATACATATAACATTTCATAATGCATGAACTGCATTAATTAAAGAATAAAGAGGATCACCAAGAGTTTTCAGGACGGGATGAAAATTAAGGTAGGCAAATTATATATGACGACTCTTCATAATATAAATACATGACACTCAATCACTCATGATGTGTAGCCATTCCAACTTCAAAAATCAAAAACCCTAAGGTGGCTTCTATAATCAAACCGAGTAGGATTAGACAAATCTCATTCAAGCATTTAATTTTCATAATAAAACCCACAGCACGTGAGCACCGAACAGATAGACACCTAATCTTTTTGGGTGACGTGGTTTGGGGCTACGAGTTACTCTTGACCAATTTTTTTTCTTCTCAGTTGGAATCATTAACAAATAAGGTCAAATCGAACCAGAAATTGAATTTCCGACCAAAAGGTGCCAAGAGGTCAAATCGAACAAGAAAGTGAATTTCCGACCAAAAATATAAAAGCAAAATTCAAAATAGGAAAAAAAATATAGAATTAGCAATTCCCAAAACTTTATAGTTTGGTCACTCTTCCAGTATGTGTATGGATGATATTTTTTGTGATGGCAATATTGAAAACAAAATTAAAAAATAGTAATGAGAAAAAATATATAATTCATACATATATATATATATGTTGGTCCCTCATCCAGTATATATATGGGTAATATTTTTGGTGGTGCAACAACTGAAGAATAAAATTTAAAAAAGTAGATAATGCATACCCGAGAAAATGGTGTGAATTTATAGTTGGGAATGTGCCAAGTGTGGATAACGACTCTATTTTTTGTTGAACATAGCAAGCTTTTCATATTCACTCAGCTCACTTATCAACTTTTTAGCTCTTAAAATATCTGACTTTACCATCAGAGGTGAATTATAGGGCACCCCTGTTCTTCATTGACTTGCATGTAACCCACTGCTCAGGAGTTACCTCATCCGAACTAGGTAATGACCCCCGGTCAGAACCTGAATCATCAATATATATGAGTAATATTTTTTGTGTTGAAAAAAGAAAAAAAAATCAAAATTGGAAAAAATTTATAATTCTAGAATCTCAAAACTTTATAGTTTGGTCATTCTTTCCGTATATGTATGGATAATATTTTTTGTACTGTATACTATTGAGAAAAATTTATAATTTATATAAAAAAAATATACATATTGATCCCTCATTCAGTATGTATATCGGTAATATTTTTTGTACTACAACTACTGAAGAACAAATTTTAGAAAAATACATAATTCATACACAAGAAAATATACCTTCTGCTCCCTCCTCTAATATATATATATATATATGGGTAATATTTTTTATAGTATAAAAATGTAAAAATAAAATTAAAAGACATTAATAAGGAAAAATATATAATCTAGTCCCAAAACATTTACAATTCAGTACTTGAAAATTACATTTTCGTCCTTCACTCACACCTCCAATCTCCTTTTATATAGCCACTAAAATCTCTTTTTTATAACTTCCCCTTTAGCACAAATTTCGAGACGATCCTTTATCATAAAATTTTACTAAAGTCAAAAAAACACCAAAATAACACTCATTTATCCTCCTTTAATTTTACAATTTTTACCCCTATACAACTTTAAAATACCAATACAATTATTTCAACCCACCACAATCATTACATACCCTTTAAAATAATTTCACATCATAATTCCTGTTGTAACTATATAATTGGCCAAAGTCCTATTTTGGTCCCCCATTTATGCTCAGTGTTCCAAATTGGTCCCCCAGTTATTTTTCGTTCCATATTAGTCCCCAGTTATGCAAAACTTAAAAAAGTTGGTCCCTCTAACGGTTTCCATCCATTTTTCTGTTAAAAAAAAAAAAAGACAAAATTAATTTTTAACTCCTAAAAGTTTAAATTTTTTGCATCAAGGACCTTTTTCTCTATAATAGGACCAAAACGTAAGAAATAAGAAATAACTTAGGATTTTAGTTTATTTCACAAAAAGAAAATCTCTCTCTCTCTCTCTCTCTCTCTCTCTNTCTCTCTCTCTCTCTCTCTCTCTCTCTCTCTCTCTCTCTCTCTCTCTCTCTCTCTCTCTCTCTCTCTCTCTCTCTCTCTCTCTCTCATGAGGAATTATTTTATGAAGAAGATGAACTTAATTAATCCCAAAGCCATGATTGTGTCACCAACTCGCCGGACTCAAATTAAGATTCCGCGCGCGGCACCATCGCCGTGGAACTCCGGGACGACGATGTCGCTGATTTCTCCTCCGGCCTCACTTTTCCTTGCTCGCCGGTCGTTTTTGTTCTCGACTCATGCGAGAGTGACACGTCGAGAGAGATCTTCGTCCCGGAGTCCGACAGCAATGGCGGCGGCACAGAATCTGAATCTGGGTCCGGCGAGGTGGTGACGGTGAAGCTGGTTCGAATTCGCATAAACAAACCATCCATGTTGTTTTCATTTAGGTAATTATTAATATTAGTTGTTAGATCTTAAAAAGTTAGAGATCTTGAATTTGGTGAGGCGGAGCTCACCCTGCAGGTAGTGAAGGTCGACAGCGTCGGTGTTGGCAACGTCGGACTTGAGGTGGAGGGGGACGTTGATGTCGTTCTACAGGTAGTGAAGGTCGACAGCGTCGGTGTCGGCATCGTCGAACTTGAGGCGGAGGGGAACGTTGATGTCGTCGGAGTCGAATTCTTCTTGGCCGTGGCAGCTGGTGGCGGCGAGGTAAGCCACCAGGAGGAGGCTGAGGAGGAAGGCTTTCTTCATGGGAGAGAGAGAGAGAGAGATTTTTTTTGTGTGAAATAAACTAAAACCCCAAGTTATTTCTTATTTCTTACATTTTGGTCCTATTATAGAGAAAAAGGTCCTGGATGTAAAAAATTTAAACTTTTAGGAGTTAAAAATTAATTTTGTCTTTTTTTTTTTAACAGAAAAATGGATGGAAACTGTTAGAGGGACCAACTTTGTCAAATTTTGCATAATTGGGGGACCAATATGGAACGAAAAATAACTGGGGGACCAAAATAGGACTTTGGCCTATATAATTTATATGTAATATGTGGATGACCACATCCATGAGCCTTTTGCCCTTCTTGTAACCTCCCTACAACCTCATCATGGCCACATCAATTTAGTCCTTTTGTAACATCTCCATGAAACCTCATTAGTGTGTTTGGAGGTGCATTATGATGCCCTTAATAGCTTATAACCTACCTATCTTTCATTATGTCAAGAGTCCTATATAAAGGGGCTTCCTTCTATTGAATTGTAAGTGTGAATGAACAAAATAATATGATATGAAGATGAGCTCTTGAAGAGTTACATCAATAGAGCATATAGGATAGTTCCTGACGAACTAAGCCCTTTTTAGGACTAATTTGTGAATAGAAAACTTTTTGGTTTACAATACGTTATCAGCACGAGTCTTTACCGAATTAGAGCAAGGTAATTTTAACATGTCTCTTCATCATCCATTGAAGGTAAGAAAGCATTATTTTTACCTTTGAATTATTTATATTTAAGCATGTTCATGATCTATTTTATATTTAAATTTATCATTATTACCTTGAAAAAGTGAATGTTATATAAGAAATGGCTTGAAGTCATATCATCTTTGATTTGATTATCATGAAATTGATAATTTTATCCATTTATAGATATGTGATGAAAAGACAATGTCACATTTTTATAGATATATAAAATGTAAAGACGCAACTATTGAAATTAGTTGATAATGGCCTGGAAGGCTATGAGTCAATATATATATATATATATATATTTACATTATTGATAGATGTTTTATAATTATTGAAGACTTTTTATGGCTTGAAGCCATGTTATTTGTAAGTGCATATAAGAATTGTTGCACATATGGGTAATTTGTCAAAAGTAAAAGTTTAGCTAATAATAGCCTTGAAGGCTAATAATTTATATGAGTTTATTATCATATAATCGACTATTTTAATATTTCAATTGTCCCCGAAGGCTAATAGCTAGTTTATTTTAAGGAATTATGAATTCCAACTATGTAGCAATTGAAAATGATGAGAATTTTCCTTGATAGTCTTGAAGACTAATGTTAATATATGTATTTTTATATTGATATGAGATAGAAATGAAATTGGTAATGTGAATTGATTTTTTAAATTTTTGACACCACATATCTCCAGTAGAGATGATAATGATGATATGACAAATGTATTTTTGTGGTTGTCGTTGATGAACATGAAGTTCAAAGATCATATATTTGTATGTAAATATATATTTACAAGACTAGTCATTTTTAATGAATAAGTATTGGTAGAAAAGCCAAGAAGTTCAAAATGCGCTAGAAGAGTAATATATATCATTGTAGAGAATGATTTTTTTTCTCAAAAGAAAGAGAATAGAAAATTTCACTATTGTGCTCTATAAGAGACAATAAATTTATATATGGTCAACAATTTTTATTTTTCATGAAAGTTATAACCCCATAAGTGGTTTTGGTACCAAGAACTTTCATTGAATTTGAGAAATATTTAAATGGATATTGATAATTTGATGATTATTTAATGAAAGTGATTAAAATCACATTTTACAATTTGTCAACATTGGATAATTGGCCAAAAAGTAAAATTAAATACAGTGAATATTGAATTTGGAACCAGTAGTTCAGACACCAGAAGATGTTAAAATTTGGACCTGTAGTCCATACACTAGAAGATGTCAAAATTTGGACTAGCAGTCTTGACAATATTAGAAGATGTTAAACTTTGGACTAGCAATCTAGACACTAGAAGTTGTCAAATTTCTAACCAAAAGTCAAGGCACTAGAAGTTGTCAACATTTAGACCAGTAGTCTTACCACCTGAAGATGTCAAAATCTATAAAAGAGTTTTTATATGAAATAAATAATGTTGTTAAATGTAATGCACTAACAGTGCAAAATTTCTCATATGAAACGTGAAATGAGGGAAAGATAAATTTAATTTCATGGATCCAATCAATCAGATTTTATATGAGTCTTTTGAAAGACTTGGGTATATACTAAATTGAAAATTATGCATTAACGTTATTAGAGAATGATATATTAAAAATGCTTGAAGGATATAAAATGCCTGAAGCATAAAATCTATATAAGCAAGGTTAACATTTTGTTATACAATGTTTAATATATGCATCACTAAATAATTTTTTATATCATGAAAGAGTAATGAATTATTTTTGTATTTTTATCTGTAACTTATTTTTCTTAGAAAAAAAGGAGAGGAAGAATTGATAATATTAATTCTTGAGAGTTTTGAAAATGGTAATTTCTCAATGGGATTACAATAATTTGTATTGGTCAATGGATTTAATGATCATTGCATGAATTTGAAACCAATTTGATTATATATGATTATTAATCGCTTTATTAATATTTTGTTTATAAAAAATCATGAATGATAAGTTGCAAGAAGCAAATACAATATTGTCGAATTTATTATTCCTTATCAATGAGAATATTGTGAAAGGTAAATGATTTTGGTATCTTATGATATTTTTTATCGATATACTATACTCAAAGAAGTGGATTATATATATGTTTAATTTATATTATGTTTGATCATGTGAAAAGACATGTATTCATTAGGTATGTAAAAGATGAAATTACTTTATATTATATGTTGAGTATTTTATGTGAAATAAAGGTCTTATGAAATATATCATGCATTAGTATGGCTAGTATATTATAATTCAATCTTTTTGAAAGACAATGAAGAATCGGCTCAAACATCTTGAAGATGAAGCACAACACATTTTGAAGATGAAGTGCAACTTTGAGGGGAAGTCAAAGTACTTGCAAATAATGTACTCTTTTTTTTTCGCTAAGTTTTTGTCCCACCGGGTTTTACTTAGTTTTAACGAGACATATATTTGTAGTGTAAAGATTATGAATATTGTACTCTTTTCCTTCGTTAAGTTTTTGTCCCATTGGGTTTTTCTTAATGTGTGGTCATCCAAGGGAAAGTGTTGTAAATATATAATTTCTATGTAATATGTGGATGGCCACATCTATGAGCCTTTTGCCCTTCTTGTAACATCCCTACAACCTCATCATAGCCACATCAATTTAGTCCTTTTGTAACATCTCCATGAAAGCTCATTAGTGTGTTTGGAGATGTATTATGGTGCCCTTAATAGCTTATAACCTACCTATCTTTCATTATGTCAAGAGTCATATATAAAGGGGTTTCCTTCTATTGAATTGTAAGTGTGAATGAACAAAATAATATGATATGAAGATGAGCTCTTTAAGAGTTACATCAATAGAGCATATAGGATAGTTCCTAAAGAACTAAGCCCTTTTTAGGACTAATTTGTGAATAGAAAACTTTTTGGTTTACAACAATTCCTCCTTTATCTCTTATTTTTCCAAACACCATTTAGGGTCAGTTCGTTTCCGTTTTTTATAAAATTTGTTTTGATTATAATCGTAGTGTGATTATAATCAAAGTTGATTATTTTTGTAGTGGTGTTTGGATGATTGTTGATTATTTGGTGTGAAATTATTAAAATGGATATGTAATGATTGTGGTAGGTGGATAAAAAAGTAAGGAAATTGATAAATTGTATAGGGGTATAAATGGAAGAAAAAGTAGGAAAAAGTAAGATGTGATTTGATTATAATAAAAGTGTGTTTGGATGTGATTGTTGTTTGAAAAAAAATCAAAATATGTTACTGTTTGCCTTGAAAAGCGTGAAATTTGATTATTTTCATGTGCAAGTGGGGGGGGTGATTATCAAAATCGGTGCACCGGTTGAATTTTGGCCTACAAAATGGTGCACCAAAAGGACTAAAATGTACAATTTTTTCCCGACAATCGGTGCACCAGCGAAGAAAATGGTGCACCGTTTCGCATCAGATGAGAGAGAAAGTTTAAGCGCACGCGGACCCGAAATTTTCCTTCAATTTGGCATAAATCTCTCAATTTGGCGCACCGTTTCACCAAATGGCATACCACTCCTTCTCCCCCATCTTCACTTTCTCTGCAACTCCTTCTCTCTCGCTCTTTTCAATTTGGGATATTTTGTGTTATCGGAGGAAGAAGGAGGAGCATGTTCCGTAACAGATTATAATCAAACTATCCCATTTCAATCCTATCGCTCTTTTCTCTGCAATTCAATTCATTTCTCTACAATTCATTTCAACTCATTTCTCTGCAATTCATTTCAACTCATTTCTACAATATCAACTCATTTCTAATTCAAATTAATGGATTCAATTAAATTAATTAATGAATTCAATCATTTCTCTGCAATTCATTTCACCCATAGATGGAACATGTTCCGTAAGGAGGAGAATGCGTCAGAGGAAACGACTCCGTCGTCGGCGGAGAAAAAGAGGGAATCCATAGATGGAACAGGAAGGTTATCGAATTCAGATGATAAATTATTGAAGGCGAGATCGGAGGAAGAAGGAGGAGCATGTTCCGTAAGGTTTGATTCAGTCATCAGAGGGTTTTGGAGAAAAACGAAGAAGGAGGGTTTTCTGAATTCTAAGAGTACATTGCTTAGTTTTGGAGGAACAAGACTTAACTAAATTAATTTTAGTCCCAAATTACTTTAACAAATTAACATTTTAGCCCAATGTTGAGGTAAATGACTATTTTGCCCTTGTGATGGGTGATTGATTGTTTTAGAGTATAGGTAATTATAGGTATATGTATAGGGGTATAAGTGTAATTGAATGTATTTGATTATAAAAAAATCATGATTATAATTTGATCAGAAAAAAAAACATAAACGAACACGTTTATTACGATTATAATCGTAACAGATTATAATCAAAACGCAAACAAAATGGGCTTACTCAAATACTCTTTTATAAACCAAATCTTTTAATTCTTCTTTACAAAATCATCCGTTCCTTTATCCTTCTTTAACTCCTAAATTTAATCTAAACAAGCCCCTAAGCATGAAATCATTATCCCCTCCTTCTCTCTCTCCTCCTTTACTTTCTTACGCTTACTTTTTTTTTGTTGCATTTCTTACTCTTTCTTTCTTCGTTTTTTTACTGACAAATTAATTAGTAATCTAACTATTTAATTTTTAAAAGATTATCAAGATGATATTTTAGTTATTAAAAGATTGAAATATATAATTTAGTCATTAAAATATATATATATATAGATATATATATAAGTCTTTTTTTATTCTGGCCAAATATAAATATTTTGGCCAAGTTGTGTGCTCGATCTAATTGTTAATTTATTCTTAATTAATTCTTATTTAATAACTCACCTAGTCACCGTATAATTATTCACATTTTCAACTTTATAATCCATTTATAACAAAATCAACTAATTCGTTATTTACTTGACTACTTCGATGTTTTTAGTTTTATAGAAGAAAAATTACTAATTAATATATAGACAGGAGATTATTTAATTATTAATTTATGACTTTCATTTGTTTACTAGTTAATAATATTATTTAGACCATGCATGTTTATAAAATTTTTCAATTAAGTTTTGAAAGATAAAAGTGTAAGTTTAGTCACTTAAACAAGCAATTGCAGTTAATTTAATTATTTTGTTAAATTATTTATAACTTATATCTAATGATAAATTATAAATATGCTTTTCTTCTTCACATCATCCATTAAATACAATGCCTACAAAATTTAAAATTACACCAAATAGATTATTAAGTTTTAATTAATATCTTTAGCAAATAGATAAAATTAATTATAACTTTTTTACAGGCTAAGTTTTATAATTTTATTTTTACAATTAAATTGAAAAAATTATCATTTTTCAATAATTAAATTAATGTTCTTATACTATCTGTTCAGTATTTTTCATATATATTTTCTATCACAAAACATTTTTTCTAAGATAAAAAAGACATTATACCATTGTTTTAAAAATTAGACTGGATCGGCTAGTTGAACCGGGAACCGGCCGTTGGTGTGGTCTGAGCCACCATTATTACCGCCCTGCTCAATAATCGAAAGAACTGGTCAAATCTTGATAAAACTGGCCAAAATCGATGGTGAATCGATTGAACCGGCCAATTTTTATTTATTATTATTATTTATTTTGGTTTCTTAGATTTTTTTTTATTTTTCTATACTTAATTATGAGTGAAATGTTAAAGAATATTGATTATACATCTAAATTTGGTAGATAAAGTGATTATAAAATGTCACTTTATGACATTAATATTGATAAATATTATGAAAATTAACTATCTATATTAATTCATGTTAATATATAAAAACTTGTATTTATATAATAATATTATAATTATATTTTGTAAATTAATTATAACTATTGGAATTAGAAATTTTACCATGTTTAGGTTTTTTATTATTTTTAATTTATTTATTTGTTATCGGTCTGATTATTGAACAATTGAACCTGGAAGCACCAAAGCTATACCTCGACTATTTCAACATCCGGTTTGATTTTTAAAACTTTGCATTATACAACCCCGTAGATGTTTGTTTTATGCTATTTCAAATTGATTATAAATGTTTCATTTATTTGATATTGATTTTACATATTTTCGTAATTTCTCAAATTGGTCTCAAACAACTGAATATGTAGTTATATCTTTTTTCGTTTTAAGTTTGAATACGACAAATTCAGAGCCATTATATATTACTTTTGACGAGTGCATTCTCTATCTAATGAGATCGTCAATAAATAATGTCAAATCGAGTTCCAAAACTGCGCCGCTTGTTTCACGATAAAACAAACAAAGTTAATCATATATTTCTTGTTTCAAGTCTGATCCAGATAATACGATGATTTCAGAACTATTTGTCAACTTTTAAAGAATACTTTCTCTTTTAAGTTGAGACCTTAAGCAAACGAGCTCAAATTGGATTCTAGAAGTAGGTTTAGAATCAATTTAAAAATTATTGAAATAGACAGGATCAATATGAAACAAATAAAATATTTAAGACCAATTTAAAATCTATCTTATACATTTGGGACCAATTTGAGATTTTGACCTATATATATAATGCTTAGAATTTACACTTTAATAAATTTGCTTGAGCTTCCATCTACGTCCTATAAGATGTATGTAAAAGTAATACGGTGCGTACGCAGCAATATACGGTTGAACGTAGGGTTGATCTGAATATAATAGTTTAAGGTAGGGCTAAATATGTAATTACACAAGAGTGGCTAAATCGACGTGCAAAAGAAGTCTTACGGATCCGTGAGGGAAGATGTACTAGTCTCTTGGGGATGGGGCTTTGGCACCTTGTGTTCTCATCACTTTTTTTTTCTTTTTCTTTTTCCTAAAATTTAACAATTACATTTATTTATGGCTAAAGTTTCAATTTTTTTTTGACAGAGATAGGAATGGACAAAACAGCTAAGGCAGGTGTTAGTCTTTATTTCCATATAGTACATTTATTTATGACTAAAGTTTCAAATTAGTCTTTTATGTATGTGGCACATTTTAAATTCATCTCTTATCTTTTATTTATTTCAGATTGGACTTGTATAATTTCATGATATTTTAAATTGGTCTCAAATCTATTTTTGAGGCACAATTTGACTTCATTTTCTAGCGATTTTAACTGAACAAAGTAATAACTCTTCAAGAGTTAGCACAAAGTTCTAAACTTGTTGCATTCAAAGTTAAAACGAGAGATATGTGACCAATTTCACTTGTTTGACTGCGAAACGAGTTATCCATTTTTAAACTCGATTTGACCTCATTTATTGATGGTTTTAAAGTACTCGTCGAAAAAATATATAGCTTTAGATTCATCGCATTTGAACTTAAAATGAGATATATATATATATATATGATCACATTCAATTTTTTGGACCAATTTGAAATATCATAAAAATATGTACGACTAATATGAAGAAAATGAAATATAAGGGACCAATTTGAAATCTAACCCATACATAAAAGACCAATTTGAGAGTTCGGCTTTTATTTATTTATTATTGTAATAGTAATATTTGAAAGGACGAGAAATGATTGAAGAATGATAAGAGAGAGAAGAAAAAGTGGATGGGACAATGGGAATGGCTATGAGAAAAAAGCCTAAATAAAGGCTATTCTTATTTTCTATCCTGTTTTCAATGTTCGTCTACGTGTATCTCTTAACAGTAGATATCATCCTATCTCAATTTTCTCACAAGTCATTATCAAATGCTTGATGGATGAGTTGAATTTGTATAATTACTAGTTTTTTTTTTCTTCACCTATCTCTCTAATTATTTACATAAGATTAATCTTATTCAAATCGGAAGTCAACGCTTAAAGTCTTTCTAATATCATCAACTCTAAAATTTAAACCTAGATCATTCGACTTTAGGTGCAACTCACTTACCATCGTACTAAACTCTTGTTAAATTTTGATTTAATTTAAGTCTAAATATTATTTGAATTTTTTAATTATAAAAAAAATTGTTTTAATATTTAATTTTTAAATTCTTTTTTTTATTTGTTTCATCGTTAATCTAATATATAATCTTATTGCGTTTTTGTAGTTAGTTTTAATATAGATCAAAGATTTTTTTTGTCACTCACTTATTACGACATGTATGAAAAGAAATTGTTCTAACCCAAGTGGGTTTGGGCATGCTAGGACTGTTAAGGCTCTCGAGGTGCCAAAGTGTTGGGATTTTTTTGGGAGGAAGAAACATGGAAGCTCTCATAAACCTTTTTTTTTCTTTTTCTCATGATTTTGCTTCATTCATAGCTCCATAATCATAGGTACAAATCAAATTCCTTTTATAGAGGAAATACACATAATTAAATAAAAGATAAATAAAATAAAGTAACTACTTATCCCTAAAATCATGTACCTACTAGTTAACTCATATATATGACTAATTCAAAAATAAACTAAATCTCTAAAATTCAAATCTGATGCAACAGATTCATGCTTCCAATAACAATATTATTTTATTATTATTATTAATTCCCAACAATTCCTCCCTTAAACTGAAATTTCTTCACAAGAAAATTTAGTTTAATTGCAGAAATCTTCAACTTTTCCATGGATCATTTGTTCGAAGCTTCAATGATGCACTTTGTCATCATTAACCTATTTGGAGCACCATCTCTCCAAAAACATTAAATTTTGTAAGCTTCTCACAGAAAATCCACTTCTTCTACTCTCCTTTCTTGTGCACCGTTTGCTTGCTCATCTTCTTCGAGCCAATTCTTTCACTGAGCTCTTGCAATTATTCAACACAAATATCAAATCTCTAAAGTAATGACGAGGATTCGATCCTCCCACTAGCAAAATTCTTTGTAGCAACATCATCTCAATATTTGAGAGATGTACTACTCTACCCTACCTCACAAGCTCTCAGGATCTAAAGCTCTGATACCACTGTTGAGCTTTTTTTGAGTTTGACCTAGTATTAAGGATTAATTTGTTTAAATTATTTATTTTATTGAGTTTGGTAGTAGCTATCAGCTTTGTGAGAGAATTTCTCCTTTTCGGTTGGTATTGTAAGCCTATTTATAGGCCCCTCTTTTATTTGAATTAAT
>QANZ01029126.1:57076-70243 GCA_003254925.1 Chamaecrista fasciculata | reverse complement strand
TTTCATCCAATTTAGTCCTAAAAAATAGGCCAAAATGCACAGACACCCCCTAAGTTTTAGGTTAGGTGCACATAACACCCCTGAGTTTTTAATTTGTGCAAATAGGACCCCTGAGTTTTCAATTACGTGCAAATAACACCCTAAGTGTCATATCACCTAGGGTATAATAGTAATTTTATAAAAAAAAATTAGTTTGCATTCCCCAAAAGTTTTACTTTTTTGAATTAAGGTCCTTTCTTTATACAATTGGACCAAAATATAAGAAAAAGTAAATAAATTATGATTTGAAACAATTTTAGTCCCCCCCAAAAAAAGGAATCTAGCCAAATCGCATCTTCACAATCTTCTTCAATCACAGATTGTTCTTCTTCTTCTTCTTCTTCCTATACTGCCGCCGGAGCCAAATTCGTCAAAGGCCGAGTCTTGGAGGATTTACCTGAAACATTCGAGTCCTTCCGGTGATCGAGACTCATCTTCCACGGCTTATTGCTCCGCCGCACATGCGAATAATTCAGGGACCAATTTAGTAGTTTACTCAAATTGAATTCCTTAGTTTTGAATTTTGATTCCTTAGGGTATGAAGAAATTGGTTGTTGATGATGTTGATTTTGTTGTTGAGAGGGTTTTTGATTTGTAGGGCTTATTTTGGAAAAATTTGGGGGTTTTGATTTGTTTGTAGTGTACTAGAATGAAAATTGTAGTTGAATATAGGGATTTTTTGATAAATCATAGATGCTCATTTGTCTTTTGAGGTTCTGAGGACTATTTTGATAAAGATCATAAACTTTTGGGATTAAAGTGTAATTAAATAAGGACCTATTCAAAAGAAATCTTATGAAAAGGAGAAAAATCTATAATATTAGAATTCTAAAGACCCTTTTATAATTAATTCTTTATGTTTTGATCCCTTTTAGTAAAGGGAAAGGACTTAAACGCATAAGAGAAGAGTTGTTGGGAGATTTTTGACAATTTAACGTACATTTGTCGTTAAATACTAACAGAAAAAAACCTCAGGGGACCAAATCGCTAACGGAGCAAACCACGGGGTACCACAATGCAAAAAATTTTCTTTCAGGGTACCAAAGGGGAACCGCCCCTAACCACAGGGTACCAAATTGCAATTTACCCTATATTTTATAAAAAAATTTGTTCACTTTTATAGTCTCTTTTCACATGAACGAGGTTACTTTTTTTTTTATATATAGACTATTGAAAAACCTCATAAACCATGCTAAGAAAATTATTTAACAATGAGAGTCTAGTTCTCTCTCAAACCCCTCCTCGTGATGGATCACCTCTCTCTTTAATGAGGGATTTCACCCTATTTCATATTAGGGTTATCGGTGGCGCTCTTTTCTGTCAGTCTTCTACAGCGGTGGTTTTCAAGTTTAGGTGGTTTTCGGCGGTTTCCTTTCTCAGATCTGTGTGCTCTCTGCTCGTGTCCGTGTGTTTTCTGTAGCGAGTTTTGTGGTGGAGGCGTTCTGGATTTGGTCTGGTCTGATTTTTATTTGTGTGTTTCCTATTTTTTAGATGGTTGTAGCTTTAGTTGAATTCCTAGTATACGACCCCCTAACAGAATCCGCGACTGGCACGAACCACAAGGAGGAACCCTATGGCCCGTCAGGCTAACATCTGCGTCCATGTCATAATTTTCCTTTTATTTCACTCCAACAATAATTTACAAACTCATTTCTCATGATTTCAATCTTTCCTAAAAATAAACTTCATACTTCTCTGACTATAAATCTAACGGAGCACAACTAGAGGCAAATACGAATTTCAAATAAATCAACACTTTATGTAGAGTCAAGATACCCACAAGAACAAATATGTGGGACTCCAAGAGGGCTGCTCAATCTAGACGGCACTAAGAATTGACTTCTTCGAACCTAAGACTGGAAATGGTAACAACAATGGGTGAGTCAAGGGACTCGTGAGTAATCCAACCTATTCTAATCGTGGAGGGCAAGGTATCTCCACCAGTTTCAAATTGATAATGCATGTACATAGTACAATCATATTTCAAATACATATAAACAAGTCAACATCTTTATCATCACCTTTCATAATCAAAGTCATCGTATAAAAGGACAAATCGTAATTTGAATGATCATATAGGTCACATACTTGAACATCCGATAAAAATTCCATAAATTCCGAATCTGTAATCGTTCAAAGTCATTTTGCAAATCTGAAATACATTTTATCGTAAAACCCATGGGTGGCGCCCCCATTACTGGTGAGTGGAATCGAAGATCCTGCAAAAGACTATCCCGCGAGAACGAATAGACTCCCCACCTCTAGGGTCGGAGATGATCTACTCGTGGCACGTCCCCGAAAGCCTAGAACCATGCCCACATCACATCCTGGTCAACGGATGGTGTGACCTCGGGACCGAAAGCTTGGTTGATACGTACCCAAAAGTCCGGACGACTCACCCACCAGCCAAAAACCATTTTTCAAACAACATCAAATCTCATTTTCATCATAATATTTGTCAAAATATGATATCATACACTTAAATCTCAAATAAGCTTTTCAAACATTTTCGTAAAAACTTTAACCTTGCCAAAAACAATATGCATCAAATATTTCACATAGGCATGATAAAACAAGTTCTAGAATAGAGAGGATACTCACCTGAAGGTCATGTACAATGACCTAAAATCCACTATTCAAATACTATCTCCAAACTTGGGTTAAATACATAACATCTAAGTTAGATATCAAAATACATACACTATATAAGAATGCCTCTAACATATAGACTCACCAAAAACATCTTTCACGTAATTACTTTATATTGTGAATCATTCTCAAGTTCCTACTTATTCTACATATCAACAACTTTATGAGAACTTGGGTTAATATTTGAGAGCTTTAACAAATCCTTTTATCAATTACCAAGTTTTTCAAAAGGTTCATTATATTGCTAAGATATCAACTACCAAGAAAGAAAATCCATACTTTAGATTTTAAATATAAGGGTGTGTTTGGTTTTGGGAGATTGGGGGAGAAGGGGAGGGGAGGGGGGAGATTAGAGAACTCTCCCCCTTGTTTGGGGAGAGAGATAATGGAGGAGAGGAGGGAGGGTGAGGGAGGATTTCAATTGTAGTGTAAATTTGAAATACCCCAAATTGGGATATTTCAGAGGATTTTAGAACTCTCCACCTTTTTTTTTTGTAACAATTTTTAATTTAAATAGTCATTATGATCTTCAAACTATGAGGTTAATTTCATTTTGGTCCTGTAGTTATTTTTTATTCTGTTTTGGTCCTCAAATTATGGGATTATTTTGGTCCTCAAACTAATCTTTGTTTCTTTTGATTCTCAAACTATTTTTTGTTTTATTTTGGTCCTCAAACTATTTTTTATTTTATTTTGGTCCTCAAACTATTTTTTATTTTATTTTGGTCCTCAAACTATTTCTTATTCCATTTAAGTCCTTAAACTATTTTTTTTGTTTTGGACTCGCCTCGAAAAATTTAGCTCGGGCCAGCAGGGTCAAAAAAGCCTGGCCGAGGCCGACCCGGTCGGAAAAATTCGGCTCGGGCCGGCCTTGTCGGAAAAGTTCAACTCGGGTAGGACCGGTTGAAAAAATTTGTCTCGGGCCAGCTCGGTCGAAAAAATTTTGCTCAGGTCGGCCAGATCGGGAAAAATCGGCTGGAGTCGACCCGATCGGAAAAATTCAGCTCGGGCCGGCCTTGTCGGAAAAATTCGACTCTGGCAGGCTCGGTTGGAAAAATTTGGCTCGGGCCGGCCGAGTTGGGAAAAATCGACATGGGCCGACCCGGTTAGAAAAATTCTGCTCAGGCCGGCCTTGTCGGAAAAATTCGACTCGGGCCAGCTCGGTCGGAGAAATTTGTCTCGGGCCGGCTCGGTCAGAAAAATATGTCTTGGGCCAGTGCGGTCGGAAAAATTTGTCTCGAGCCAGCCCGGTCGAAAAAATTCGGCTCGAGTTACTGCGGTCGCAAAATTTTGGGTCGGGGCGGCCCGGTTGAAAAATTAGTCTCGGGCCGGCCTGGTTTGAAAAAATCGGCTCAGCTTGGCTCAGTCGTAAAAATTAGGCTCGGGTAGAAAAAATTAACATATTTTTATTGATTTATTTATGTTAATTAAATAATCAATTTGATATTACTTAATCTTTATATTAAAAAAAGTCAGATTTTCTTAATTTTCTAAACAAATATTAAAAGGAGGTAAAATAGTAAATTGACACTAATGTCATAACTTAATCCTTCAATATCCTTTACTTCAATTTTTTGATGATCCAAACAAGGGTGAGATATTAAGAGGATTAATCCCCCCTTCTCTCCCCTTCCCTTACCCTCCAATCTCTTCCCTCCCCTCCTCCTCCTTAAATCCAAACAAACCCTAAGATTATAGTTCCAAGATTCTCCATAATTCCATAGAAAGTCATTTAGTTCAAGAAAACCTTCAAAATCACTCTTAGGGACCAAATTGCAACTTTAAAGTTTATACACGATAACCAAATTTCAAAATTCTCACTCCTAATTCAAGTTGATGATGTAGATCTCATTAGAATCTTCCGTTAAGTTCAACCAAACCAACAATTTTAAGAAAACTCAAGAATTTATCAAAATCCCCAATTAAAGTTTACCCAAAAACCCTATCAGGTCCCAAAATTTATGCATACGGAGTCAATCAGTAAAACAAGCGTTAGGAATGTTTAAGACTCTTGCAAATTAACAAGGAAACAGTAGAAAATTGAAAGCCACACTAGCAAGTTCCATAAATTGTGAGAAGGAAGAAAAATTGGAAGAGTGGAGGAGAAATGTACCAAATGAGAAAAAGAAAAGGAGGACGACAGAGCGAGCTGCTACGGAGGCTGTTGGTGTTCCCACGATGGCCGGACAGCACCGGCGACGATGACAGGAAGGTAGTTCGACGGGCAAAGGAGGCGGGGAGACGAGAGGAAACACATGAGAACAGAAAAATGGAGCAAATGGAGTTGAATGGGTTTCAAAAAGCTGTGGGTCTGATTATGAAATTTCTAGAAGTCACAGGAGATAACCATTATGCTGTAGGACATTATAGGCTAAAATACGATTTTAGCCAAGAAAGACTAATTTATTTCAAAACAGTCCCTTAAAACATGATTTTTTTTCAAGGAATTTTTCAATAAGATTTATATCGTTGGATTCGTAGCGGAGAGTAGATCCCAAATATGTAATTTATTTTCGAAAATTATACCTCTATTAGTTGTCATTTCATACTCAAAAGTGTCTTATTACAGTGCTAAAATATAAGGTCAAATGAAAATTTTTAACTTTATTTGCTCCCAAAGTTTAACCACAAGCACATAATGACTTCTAGTTTCACTATATAATCTTATTTTAGATAAACTACTACCTTCAATTCTTTCTATAATATATAGGGGTGTTATACCTAGATCCGTTAACTTGGCAGCTGATTGGTCCTCTTGAATGGGTTGCAAACCCCCCACCTTCGTCAGTTGATGTTCTTTCTAGTTTTCTTGTTGATGCTAGGGAGGGATTTGATTATTTTGTTGTGTTTTTGTTTGTACTGTGTTTGGTTCTGCCTTGCTTTTGAATGAATTATGTTTTAGGACAAAAAAAATTATTTAAGAAGTCTAAATAAAAAGTTTGATATGCCAGCCCAATTTTTTGAATCTAGCCCCTGATATTTGTGCAAGTATCTTTATAAATAGGTTGTTAATATTTTAGACAATGGGGTGAGTTTTATTGAGGAAAAGCTGGTGATGGATGACATAATATGACTCATGGGACATTATAGAGTGTCTTGGTTCTTTATTGAGGATAATGACTATGTTAGAGTTGTTTAGAGTAGTGCTTCAAATTATAATTGTTAGCACCTGCAGTATGTATCTTTTTTTTTGTAACTATTCCTTTTTAACAAAAAAAAAAACTATTTTATCTGTTATATATCACTATAAAACTTATTTACTATTTAACATTTCTTTAAAACATAAAATTTAATAGGTAAGAATCAAATAGTACTCTTTTATATATAGAAAAAATTAAGGTGAGTTGGACTTCGAAGGCTCACTAAGATCAGGACATGCCTCTAAGCTTTATGAGCGCTTATAGAGGTACTTCCAGATCACCTACCAACAAGACATGCATATCGACATAGATTCGTATTCACGATCTTGTGAATTATGAATTAATTACTTACTAACTGGATAAGACATACTCATTAAAAATGCAATCTATCATTTTCTCACACCATAGGAATAAGACATAACAATTTTTAGTGCTAGCAGAACTAACAAACGACTTGTTCTTACCCATTGAACCTTCTTCATGGGATCACCAATCACAAAGGTTGGGTTACCATCGCTGTTAATTTCAAATTGGCTTTAGACACATTCCCCTCGATGTTCTGATCCATAAATTAGGTAACGTGAGATGTTTATTTGACACACTCTAACATAATATAATATATAATATTTTGAACATGTGAACCTAGGGGTGTCAAACGAGCTAGGCCCGCCTCTTGGTGGGCTGGGGCGGGCCAGCCCGTTTAAAAACAGGCTTCAAAAACTATGCTCGCGGACCGCCCGTCAAAGCCCGCGGGCTTTTTTTTTTTTTACTAAAACTATATTTTTTTGGGGCTAAAATTATTTTTCTTTTTGCCAACAGGTCAAAAACAATTATTGGGCCAAATATTTTTTTTTTTCAAAAATGTTTTTTTTTGTTACTACCTAGTGCAGATTTTTTTTTGTTCATAGGCCCAATTTTTTGTTAAAAAAAACAAAAGCCCGCGGGTAGCCCGTCACGTACCCGTTTAGCCTGCGGGCTAAACGGGCCAGCCCATTTAGGCCCGCATTTAAACAGGCTTATATTTCGAAGCCCAATACGCCCATTTAGCGGGTCGGGCTGGGCCCGCGGACTTGGCCCCATTTTGACATCCCTATGTGAACCCCACATAGCCCTATATAATATTATATAATATATGTCATATTCTCAACAGATTAAATTATGAAGAATAAATTATTAATTTTTTAATATTTAAATAAGATAATAATATGATATCTTTTTTTGGTACAATAATAATAGGATATATCAAGTTTTGTTAGTAACTAGGGAATCACAAGTAGGGGTGTTCATTGGGTTGGGTCAACCCGCCAACCCGCTAAAACCAACCCAACCCACTAGTTTGGGTTGGTTTGGGTTGGGCTAGCGGGTTGGTTTGGGTTCAAAAAGTTGAGCCCGCTGTGGTTTGGGTTGGGTTGCGGGTTTCAAGATTTTGAGTCCGCTCAACCCAACCCAACCCGCCGGCCCGCAAAAATACTAAATAAAAAATAAAATTAATTTTTTATTTAGTTAAAATTATATTTTAATACCACAAATAATATTATTTTTACAATTTGGTCAATTAATAAATTTTTATTCTCAATTTAGTCCATAAAAAACAAATTGTGAAGGACCAAATTAAAGAAAAAAAATTAAAGAGGGACCAATTATTTTGTAAAATAAATATATAAAAAATAAAAAAATAGTATGGGCCAACCCGCCAACCCAACCCAAACCAACCCGCCACTGTTTGGTTTGGATTGGTTTGAGTTGACTCAATTATTTTCTCTAGCCCAATCCAACCCAACCCGCCAAATAAATTAGTGAGCCCGAACCAACCCGCCCTAAACCCAACCCAACCCAGCCCGCGAACACCCCTAATCACAAGATTGACCAAAGCTTCATTGCCAAATTGTCGATTTCCTCACACTAAAATAAGTAAATAACTAACCGACATAAAATCTAATTATTATTATTCATTACTAATAATATAATAATTGAGATTGGCCCTAGGCCCTAGCAGAAGTCTTTTCTATTAATAATTTTTTCAAGTCAATTATTATTATTGGCACTAAATTATATACTTGAAGAGGAGAAAGATACACATAGAGAAAGACGAGTAGTTGCTGTAGCACGTGCAACCAATACGCTTCATAGTTGATGAAACGTCAACGTTTAGCGGTTGTGACTACTTTTCATGTACCCAAACCTCAATATCTTAATTATATATATTAAATATCTCTCAAGGTTATCAATATGTTTCGTATTTGGATGATATATGAACCTGTTTTTATTCAAAAGTAAATCAATAATTTAGTTATTAAAAGACTATATAATTTTAAAAGAAAAAAATTAGTCCTTAAAATATGATTATAATTAGTTTAATTATCTTTTTTAAAAGTTGCTATTTTTAATTTTATAATGAAATAAAAGTAATTTTTAATTTTATTGATATTTCAATTATAATGATTGATGTTAAAAAAAATTATATTTGTTATTGAATTTAAAATTAATATTTTAATAAAATAATTAAATTAATTGATTGTTATGCATCTTTTAAGAATCAATTAAAATTAAAAATTTTTATCTTTTAAAAATTAAATTGAGATTTCTATTATATGATTAAGTAATTAATTTATTCTAATTGATATTGTGTCGGTAGGTTTAAAAATCTTAGCTTGGTCTATTCAATTTGATAATGTATGAATTGTAATATAAAATAAATTTAAAGTTTCCATCAATTGTTTTGTGTCATTCTTACACTAAAATACAATAAAGTTTCATTTGATTCTCATATCACAATTCATCTATAATATTTTCATATCTTTTCTTCATATATAGGTATACGTACTTTGGATCCAAAAAAAAAAATGTCTACGCACTGTCATGTACGTTATTATTATTATTTTTTTTTTTGGACTGATCATGTCATGTACGTTATTGTGATCAACACTCTATCACAAATCACAATCTTACAACGTGACTATATTCAAGTTCCTCTTTAGGCATTAGCTAGTTAGAAGCCTTTAAATAAATTTATACTTCATTTACATATCTTTTAAAACACATAAAATTCACTAGTGATTTTTAATTGTATTGATAAAATAAAGATATGATGAATTAGGTTAAGGTGACGGAGTTTTATTTTTGGGAGGAGACTCTGTTTAAATATCTTGCAAATAATATATCACAGGAAAGGGTCTTTGTGAGATACCTCCGATAATAAAGTCAGTAAAGCTCTCACTACAAGAAACATATCAAATTCCTACCACCAATGTAGTTGGTATACAATGAAAATCGGTTGGTAATAGGATGATTACAACCGAATTCCAACCAAACAAATCAGATGCATTTTGGCTGGTCGGAAATATTATTGGCAACCGAATTCCAACCGAAATAATTTCCAACCAATATGTTTATAACCAAAAGTTGGTTGTAATATTAGCACCCAAAAAACCATTTTTGTCTCATTTTTTACACTCTTTCGGTTGGAAATATTTTTTAAAAAAGAATAAATTAAAATTCTATAAAAATATTGGAAGAAACTTGAGACATGATTTTGGAGGGAAATTTATTTTTTGTAAAATTTTGGGGGAAATTTAAAATTTTATTTTACACTAAAATATGAAAATATAATGAAAAAGTTGTATAAATCAAATCATTTATATATATAATTACAACTTAAAAAACATTTCAGTTTACATTAATTATTTCATTGCCAAGGACTAAATTACAACCTAAGGCCAAAAAAGAAGAGTAAAGTACAACCTCATTCCCAAAAAACAAGGATTAAACTACAACCCTACGAGCTAGCAATCTTTATCCCCATCCCATCAGCAAGTAAAGAGCCGTCAGAGCTTCCTACACGACAATGTTCAACGCCAAGGTGTCGTTTCAGTATCAGCCGTGGTGTAGAGCGGAGTCGTCGGACGTGACGTTGACGGCGCAGACCGGCGAGTTGAGGCAGGGACCTCTGCCGCTGAAGATGTCGAGAATCGTACGATTTCACGCTCTGCTCCACAATACTTGCGTTCAAAAGTAGTCCAACGTCGAGCAGTGGCTCTTGCTCGACACACCACCCTGCAACGACCTTCACCAAACATGGGATTTTTTATGCCAACGAGATCTTCCAAAATAAGAGAAAGTATAAGAAATATTAAAACTGAATAAGNTATATAGATTTTATATATATAAATATAAATCAATTAAAATGTACTCCATAGCATATATAAATGTAATACATATATATAATTATGTAAATTTTAAAGTCAAATTATCTTATTTATAAAGAACTAAAAATATAAATACATAAAAAAACATAAACATAAATAAAATTTATATGTGGCTCGCGGGTTGGGTTGGGTTGGGTTGGGTTGAGAAACTACGAATCCGCAAGTGTATGGGTTGAAAATTTTGGACCCAACCAACCTGCGAACCCAAACCAACCCAACCGACCCATAGCTGCGGGTTGGGTTGGTTTCCGCGAGCTCACAGGTTGGGTTACTCACCCCTACCTACGGTTTTGTTCCGTCAATTTCTAATGGTATATGTCACGTGCCACTCATATGACTTAGTAAAAAAAATCAAAATTTTGGTCCTCAAACTATGGGGTAATTTTCATTTTGGTCATGAAACTATTTTTTATTCCGTTTTGGTGCTCAAATCTTCACAATTGTTTTGTTTTTTGAGCTAAAAATGTAATTTTATCAAATTTTCACCGTTATTCATAATTGGTGAAAGGTCGATAAAATCACATTTTAGAGACCAAAATGAGACAAATGTGAAAGTTTGAGGATAAAAATGAAACTTACCCCATAGTTTGAGGACCAAAATGAATATTTAACTTGGAATGAAAACCAATAGATAAAATTGCAAGAGAAATCAATAGCTAATATGCAATAGAAATCGACTACTAAGATGCAGTAGAAATTTATGGCTAAGATTAAGCCACGTCAGTGGCACGTTAGCAACACATGACATTTTCTGTTAAAATTGACAGAGCAAAACCGATAGGTACCCTAAATACTAAATTAAAGGTGCAAACCACAAATATCAAGAGTAAGACTTTTTGAACCACACAATACTAAAGTGAGATCGAACTAAATTGCATGGACGTTGATTGTAATTTACAAAAAGAAAAAAAATTAGGGTAAATTACATAGAAGGTCCTTGTGGTTTGGGGTATTTTGAGATGGGGTCCATGTGGTTTGAAAAGTGACAATTTGAGGGACTGAGGTTTGTTCTATTAGCAGAAAAGGGTTCTCATCCAAAATTTAACAAAAACCTGGGCTAAAATGCCATTTTGAGACCCTAAATATTAATTTTCTACGCATATGACTCCTTGTTTTTATAAGGGAGGGATTTGGATGCAAAAATAGAAAATTTTTTGGGACTTTCCCTCTAGCTATTGAAAATTGGTTGAATATAATTGTAAAAGGATCCCTCAAATTCTGTCAAATCAGAAAATTTTTCCATAGCTAGAGTTAAAGTTCCCGAAAATTTTCTATTTTTGCGTCAAAGTCTCTTCCTCATAGAAATATGGAGTCAAATACATAAAAAATTAATAGTTAGGGAATAAACCTTTTTTACTAACGGTATAAACCTCAGTTCCCAATGTTGCCACTTTTCAAATCACAGGGCCTCGATGTCAGAATAACCCAAAGTACCAAGAGCTTTTGTATAATTTACCTGAAAAAAAAAAATTAAGATTCATGTAGTGCCACATGCACTGTATAATTGGTCATCATAAGTGACTTCAGACTTGCAATCCTAGAATGTGGGTCACACCTAATTAATTTTTCTTTTAGCTTTTGTGACAATTGTTTGTGTATTATTGAAAAAAATAATTTTTGATCATCAATATTTAATTCTTGATTTTTATATAAAAGCCTTTTCAAACGGTATTTATAAATAAATAAATAATGACAGAGACTTTGATAACAAATTAATGTCGGTTGAAGAGGCCTGATTTGGTGTAAGGAGCACGCGTTGCACGTGTTTGTGTAAAAAATACTATTCCTATGGCATGCTGCAACTTTAATTTTAAATATATATATATATATATATTTAATTTTTTTTTTTACAGATTCAGTTGCCTTATTTTGTCATTAACGGTAACTCAATTGACCTAATCTAATTTTTAAATGGGTTTTTGATTGCAAATCAATTTCTTGAAGGGCTAATTTAATGCCTTAATCTGTAATTCATATTTTGATATTATGTATGAAAAAAACGTTTTGAAAAGCATTTCATTTTTAGTATTTATTTATTAGGGTAAATTACACTTTGATACTATATGGTTTGGCCCTATTTCACTTTGGTACCCTGTGGTTTGAAACCTGACACTTTGGTACCCTGTGGTATTCTCCATTAACACTTTGAAAAAATTTTGTAATTTTAATTATAACAAATTTTGAAAAATTACATATTGACCCCAATTTTTTTAAAAGTTTTCATTTTAGTCCCTAAATAATATGTATCGAAGGACCTATTTGTAATTTTTTGAAAATTTTTTGGGGTCAATATGTAATTTTTGCAAAATTTGTTATGATTAATATTACAAAATAGATCCAAAGGATACCAAAGTTTTAATAGAGAATACCACAGAAGTACCAAAGTGTCAGGTTTCAAACCACATGGTACCAAAGTGAAATAGGGTTAAACCACAGGGTGCCAAAGTGTAATTTACCCTATTTATTAAAAAAATAAGTCAAATAGTTTAATATATAGTTATATACCATGTGCGTATATTAAACTATCATATTTAAAAGTAATGAAACAGTTGCAAAATGCATCAATGCTTTTCTTTGCAGATCATAAAAGGTAGGGTTTTTATTGTCATTAAATTACTTTCACATTCAGTGAATTCCACATTAGCATGCATTTTTTTTCAGATTTCTGTATATATAAGTTCTGAAACCTTTTTTTAACAATAACCATAAGATTTTATAAGAATTATTATTATACTTTTGAAAATGAAAATTATCATAAGATTTTATAAAAATTATTTTTAGGTAGTTTTTAATTTTTAAATATAATAATATATACCTTTTAAGAGCACTATTGTTAAATCTCTTTAAAACAATTCACACATATTTTTAAATAAGAATATAATTTTAGAAACAATTTTTTATACACAATTTTAGGAACAATTTAACTAATAGAAGTTTAAAGTAATTAAAAACGAATATTCCATAAAAGAAACGTATAATATATAATAATTAATATTGGTTCTCAGAGGGTAACAAATTGATAAAATTTGTATGGATGAGATCAAACATGTCGTGTCCTATATATAAGTTGGAGCATTAATTTATGTTGACAAATCCACCATTCATTGTTTTGGATGTGTGCTTTATTAATTATT
>QANZ01029126.1:0-56797 GCA_003254925.1 Chamaecrista fasciculata | reverse complement strand
AGTGATAGTGTTGAACTATTTGTTGCCATTGATTCTACAATTTAAGATATGAAATGTTTAATTAGCAGGAAAAATATATCCACCATTTTATAAAACCCAGTAAAATTATTATTAGTGGCTAAGACCCATATTTCACCAAAGTTTACCGTCGCGTAGGCGATCATGCACCCTTAGGTTATTTAGGTAGGTAACTCCTTACCAATCACATCTTATGTGACTCTTAGATCTTTATGGGACTGTATCATCATATGATACTTATTATGGCATGTTTATCCCATCTAATGCCTTGAGGTCCAAAACCTTTTTGATAACCCCATTAAGTCACACAATAAAACTTGTGAATGGCTAGGCTCAAAACAACGAGGCCAAGGCCCAACCCCCATATCATCAAGGCCCACTAAACACGTGTCGCGTAGGCGATCACCGCATTCAATAAACTGAGATTTCAACGAGGCGTCACGTCGAGTCTCCCATTCTCCCGTGTCTCCTCAAGGTCAAGGCAGATACGTGTCGCGTAGGCGATCACCGCTCCGCGATGAACAAGATTTCAACAAGGTGTTTTATTGATAGCATTAAAACTTAAGATTTTTAAAAGGGTTTAATTTTAAAGTTCCGTTTTAAAATTCAATTTCAAATCTCATTTAAAATTGAACGATTTGTGTCATGTGTCTTCGCCCCATGTATCGCATACATTTAAGACACATGTACGAATTCTGTATCTCATACAAAATTCTACGCACGTATCGTATATGTTATAATGCGTAATATTTTAAAATTTTCATGTTAAATTTTCGCCACCCTAAAACATACATCTAGCGCCATTTGCATCTCATACAAAATAACTAAATGCATAAAATTAACCGTGCTTGGATATGGCCCATCTACCCTAAATCCCCTCAAGCCAAAGAGGGAATTTTCTAAAAAAAAGAAAAATAAAATTACATTGGGAAAGACCTCTTTTACATTGAGGTGTAAAATTAAAAATAAAATTACATCAAGAATTTAGGGAGACGACACGCAGGCCGTATTCACCAAAAATAAGCCTAGAGCCATATCCAATCACCATACCCAATCATACATGAACAATTCAGATATATCAAATATATACACGACATATCACAACACATAAGAAAAATGATTTTTCAAATTGTTTTCAATTTAGGGCTTGTGCAATTTAACATGCCTTCTTAAAACTGAGTCTTGCACCAATAATTAAAATTCAAGAATTCGAATTATTGGTCCAAAATTAAAAATTCATAATTTAAAATTTCGACCAATTATAAATATTATAATTAAAACATTTTTAATTAAAATATGTACATATGGTTCGATCAAGACTCAAAATTTTAAGAAATTTTCCAAATCAATCCCATTGATTTTTATGTATCTCATACATACAGTTTTGCACCAATTCATTAGATAAAGTTCCAAAACATATGTGGTGGCAATTTTCGCAAAACTTAGCATACGATTGTAAAGCTGTAAACATCTAATCATACATCACATGTATAATCACACAAACTGATATAATTATGAGTAGCGTGGCTCTGATACCACTGTTGGGAAATCATAGGGTCGGCGCAGCGGAAAAACACGGTAAAATAAAAATTTTGGCTTCCCTATGATTCCTTCCAGGATCCACTATCAACAATTATATTAGTGAAGGAAGAAATTTACCAAATTACAATCAGTGCAATCGGGTCCGCGAGTTGAGAAGTATACTTGACGCGTCCTTCCTCCGCCGGTAATCCACACAAGCAGTTTGTTGGCACCAAGGTGCTAGCCTTCTGTTCTTTTCTCCAAAATAACAAGGGAACTTCAATCTACAGTTCTTGGTGATCAAGAACAGTTCTTGAACCAAGGCAAACTATCAAGAACAATTCTTGATCTTTTGATAAAGGTGGCGCAATAATCAAGAGAAGGGTCTCTTGATTTCACTCTCACATGACCCTAACTATGGACAACACGATTTCTCTCTCTCTCTTGGAGAAATCGTGATGCTATCATAGTAAACATGCTAATAATATGGTAACACATTAATTTATCTCCATAAATTAATAAATATGTTCAAAACATATATACACATAAAATGATTGGCCCTAGGGCACAATCTCCAACAGTTATTTAATTATGTTTATTCATTGATTGCTCTTAGAACTAAGTGTTTTATTTCGAAGTATAATTATATGAATTGGTAGATCAAACTTTGTTAAAGTAATGAGACCTTGAGGGCCAGCAGGGGCCATGCCCCNTTTTTTTTTTAATGGAAAATTATTGAATCTCTTGAAATATATATACGGGGGTGGAGGGAGGGGGGCATGAATTTTGTATATTACGTATAAGTATGCATTGATTAATCATATATGGCCCTTGCCAAAATGGTAAATGCATTATGAATGTATTTGATGGTGTGGGTTCGAGCCCTCTGTTTTTCACTTTTTTAAAACAGTGTATCTATTTCTTTTCCTAGGACAATATTGTAGCTATATATTTTCATCTGTATCTATATCTATACTATATTATATGCCTAAAGGTGTTTATGGTCGGTCAAAATTAAGCAATTTCAAAAATACAAAAAACAATTAAAAATTAAACCCTCATGGACTATATTGTAATTTTCATCCAGCCACTCTCCCTCTCCACAATATATGGATTGCACACACGTACATGAACCATAACTATCGATAACTGCTCTCCCTCTCCACGTCTTCTCTCCTTCACATCCTCTTCTGCCCGTCCACATGCCATTTCTTCTCCATTTGTGCCTATCTATATATCTCGATAATTATACACGACACAGTAACTCTTCCTATGACTTATAGGTGATCTTTCTTCATGTCTTTACTAAAGAATCTTGAAGTTCATTGTGGATTACACATGACAGTAACTCTGATTATAATCGTAATAAGCATGTTCGTTTGTGTTTTTTTTTTCTGATCAAATTATAATCATGATTTTTTAATAATCAAACACACTCTATTACACTTATACCCATATATATACCTATAATTACCTATACTCTAATACAATCAATCACCAATCACAAGGGCAAAATGGTCATTTACCTCAATATTGGGCCAATTTGTAAATACTCATTTTTGTGTTGGGCTAAAGTGTAAATACTCATTCGTCTCTCTTTGATTTTCTGCCATTTGTTCATGTCTTATCTCACTCTCCCATCTCATTTGAGTTACTGTTCAACGATGAAAATAGCAATTTTCACCACCAATGATCAAAGCAAATTTTATGGAGACGGTGGGAATAATACAAATGTTAAATAATACAAATCCAAACAACAAAAAAAGAAAAGGTCAGAGGCTGTGGAACCCAGTGGAAATCAGATCCGTCGACGGTCGAAACTGTTCAGTCGTCGGAATCGTCACCGCCGAAGATGGGGATGCGATTGTAGAGAAGGAAGAGGAGGAGGATGAGGAAGCCGGTGACACGGTGGTTGGAATCGGGTTCGCCGGTGGAGAAATGAGGAGATGAAAGAGCCGCGTTCGGAGGAGACAAACTGAATGGTGAGGAGAAGGATAATCGGAAGGAGGAGGAGACCTAACGGATTGGAGAGTGAGAGAGACCATAGAGAGACGAGAGAGAGAATGGATTATGGCAGATTAGATATTTGTTTCGGGTCCGAATCTGTTTTTCTTTTCTCTCTCATCTTATGTCAAACAGTCCACTATTTTATCGCTCGATGGACCAAATGTCGAGGCTTGGGTGAGGGAAATTAATACAATTTAGTCCTTTTAGTCCACCATTTCGTAGGCAAAATGAGTTTGGTCGACCAAACAAAATAATCATCTCAAAAGTTGCATATGATTATAATCAAATTTTCACGCTTCCCGAGGTAAACAGTGACATAATCTGATTTTTTTTATAAGCAACAATCACATCCAAACACACTTTGATTATAATCAAATCACATCTTAATTTTTCCTACTTTTTCCAACTTTTTCTTTCATTTCTACCCCTATATAATTTATCAATTTCCTTACCTTTCTATCTACCAACCACAATCATTACATACCCATTTTAATAATTTCACACCAAATAATCAACTCTCATCCAAACACCAATACACAAATAATCAACTTTGATTATAACCATACTCTGATTATAATCAGAGCAGATTTTATTATAAGCGCAAACGAACGGAGCCGAAATGTATGTACAAAAAAAATTTAGTCTATTTGACTCATGTTAAGATTTTAATTTATTTTATTGCTAGTAGAAATTATATTGTAGGCGTGTTATTCATGCAAAGGAAGAAATATGCATTTTTAAGATTAGAGATAAAATTATATAATTTTTGTCATCTTTGATATTTTAAGTGAAAAAAGATTTATTTATTATTTATTATGATCTCGAGTAATTCAAGTGTGAAAAGTTCTTTAATCAATACATGTTTAAAGAACTATGGTATCATAAGTTCATAACTAGGTGAGTTTCATTTGATCTCATTATTTTATTAATATATTTATCTTAATTGTGTTTATTAAATTTTAACTGATGCTTCTCAATTTTTTGACATGTTTAGCATGTGTGGCTTTAATAGCAGAAAAATAGTTGAAAATTATAATAACTGATAAATAAATATTTAGCTAAATTGATTAAATTAAATGTTTCAGAAATTTAAGACACTTGATGTAAGTTATAGAGTATGCATTATTTAAGTATTATATTTGATTTCAATATCATAGTCAAAATTACAATTTAGTTACTTATCAATATAAGAATTTTATGTAATCTTTAACTTTAAATCATTTCAAATGTTACATGTTTAGGATGATGGCTTCAAGAGCAGAGAAAAAATTGGATATGAAAATAACTAATTAATAAATATCTAGCTCAATGTAAATTATATAGCATACATTATTTTAAGTATTGTATTTTATTTCAATGTCATTGTCTAAATTAAGATTTAATTATTTATCAATATAGAGATCTTATTTTATCTTTAACTTTAAATTAGTTCAAACGTTACATCGGGCACGCCAAGCCCCTAGTTGTATATATTGTAGCCGATATCTTTTTTATCTTATATTTCATATATGGCTGCAATATTGAGATTTTTTTCCTAACAATTTTATATCTTTTTTATCCAACTTATATATTTTCTTATATTATTAAAATATATAGAAAAAAGAATAGGCCAATATCTTATTTTGGTCCTTAATGATTACCAAGAGTTCCATTTTGATCCTTAATATTTTTAGTTCTGTTTTGGTCCTTAACTTTTCCTAAAAATTTTATAATTGGTCTTTAACTATTGAATGTGATCATATTCCTCTCGTTTCAAACCCGAAGGTTCTCAAAAAATATTAGGGACCAAAACAAATTTTTGAGTAAAAATTGAAGACTAAAATAAAATGTTGGCCAAAAAAAAATTTCGACCCCCTAACCAAAAATCCTGGCTCCGCCCCTATATATATATATATATATATATGAGCCACATATATACTTTTGTCCCATTCCTATCTACACCAGCTTTTGAATTGAAAAGATATATATGAACGTTAGAGATATTTAAAACTTCACTTTCGTCTAATAAAGTATATATATCAACTTTGCTTTAAGCTACAAAGTCATCAAGTGCTGCATTTAGTGACATGTTATACGTTGTCCACTAAGTCAATATGGGAGAAAAGTAGTTCTAAACAACATTATTTAAAGTAAACTAATAATTTAATCCCTGAAAGATCATTGAGCTTACAACTCAATCCTTGAAAGATTAAAATGTATAACTTAGTGTCTGAAAGATCAAAATAGTATACTAATTAATTAGTCTTTTTTATGGACTATATAGTATACTGTTTTAATTTTTCAGGAACTAAAAAATTTATTGTTTTGATCTTTCAGGGACTGAGTTGTCAGTTCAGTGTTCTTGTAGGAACCGAATTATTAGTTTACTCAAATTATTTATATAGTATTTTTCTTTCACGTGTATCCTCTATTTAATTTGTGATAAAAATCATATATTAAATATAAACATCTCTCTTAACAAAGATTTAAACCTAGATTTATTATGTTGTGAGAGATTAACTCTTTTCACTAGACCCAACTCCATTAGTATATAGGCCTTTACATAATATATATGGTGATGAATTCATAGAAATATATATATATATATATATATTTAAATACAATAGATAATACTCATAAAATCTATTTCTCAACTGATGAGCTAATAAACCATTTAGGTTATTTATTTATTTAGGACATGTGTTCTACATTGAGTAATTTATAATTTTCTAGTATTATTGTTTGAATTAGTAAGACAAAAAAAACTACTTTTAATATAATGGAAAATTATTATTATTATTATTGGCCATAAATGGAACATTATTAATTTGAATAAATACATAATTAATCATTTTTAAAATGTAGATAGAAAAATGCTTCAAATAATTTATCAATTTTGAACAAAATGTTTAGAGTATGATAAACAATCATTCTACATATAATTTATATATGCATTTATGAAAATAATTAATTAATGATATAATAAAAAAAGATAGTATATTATCTATATATACCTATAATAAATTTTTTTTGATAGGTTGCTATCAAGATATCTGCAAACAGTGACTCATAAGATATTGAGCCTGCAAAATGTGTAAACTGTAAAGGACGATTGAATGCCAAAAGATTAGCATTATTGAATTTCCCTGCATGAACTCCTTTTTTTTCTTTTTTTTTTTGCTTGGTCTAAAATTTTCAAAATTGTATAACAATTATATTCCCCCTAGCTATATATATATACAAGGGAATCAGAAATATGAAGGATGGCTAGAGATGAGACGTTGTTAATTGTAGATCGTTCAGAATGATGATGAAGAACACAAGATGACAAGTGTAACTCTGTTAAAGAGGGAAGTGAATGGAGAAAATGCAACCAATCAAAGGCTTTGGAAAAGTTTACCGAACTTAGTTGAAGATGTTGGAGTGAAGCAAGACCTGAAAGCCATTGAGGATTTTCCATGTATTCATAAGCACCTCCAAGACCAAGATAGAGCAAATTGGAGAGATTCCCAATTTGATGAGGGATGCTTCCACTGAAATAATTGTCTTTGAGATCAAGATAGAGCAAATTGGAGAGATTCCCAATTTGATGAGGAATGCTGCCACCAAATATAGCATTAGAGAGGTCGAGGTATGTCAAGCTTGTGATTGAGCCAAGAAAACTAGGAATTTGAGTTTCACCAAAATCATTGCCACTCAAGTCCATGTAACTTAAATGCTTCAAATTAAGAATATAAGGATGAATCTCACCACCAAATCTTGATCTCTCGGAATCTTGATCTTCAAATCTAACATCATCTATATATCCAAAATACCCATATTCAAAGTAATCCACTGGATCAGTAGAGAGATGAAGCTGAAGAACGTGGGCAGTGACATTGCTACAAACAATTTCAGGCCATTTGCAGCAATCTCCCTTGGGAATCCAAGAGGCAAGCCTGTTTGAAGGATCATCAAGATGAAGCTTCAGCTTAAGAAGTGCTTCTCTCTCACTTGGAATGCATTCAGCCACAGAGTCAGAGGATTCTTTTCTGCAAATGCATAAATCATTTGTTAAAAACATAAGCAACCAAACATAAACAAACACAACAGTATTGCAAGAAACAGCCATGTCAATATTGTAATGCTGAGTGATTTTCATAAACATGCAATATTGCATATAACTCTTCTCAAAGGTAGTATTATTTATAGTATCACATTGGATTGGATTTTTCTCCAACTTTTTCTCTTACCAACTATATTGCTCTATTTTTTCTTTAACAAATTTCCACATAAAAGAATAGTTAATGACGTGAAAGACAAATTATATGTTGAAATATTGATATTGAACAAAGATTTTTAAAATATTATGTATTTGTTTTAAACAACAAAACAGCAATTCAATAAAAATCATATACTATTATCAAACAAATAAAAATAAAAATCATATACGTAAAATTTAACTCAGCAAAAAAAAAATTAACCTAGCAAAATACGCTAGTTTTTCAATTAAACTTTTATCTGTGCTCTTCAACCATGACAAAAACTAATGGCATGAGTATGAATTAAACGAGACATAGACTTAAAAAAAATCCTATGGTGAAGCAAAAATTTATTATATATATATATATGATAACGTAATAAATTTTTTTCCTTCTTTATTTTGGTTTTAATTATACCCCAAAGTTTCACAATCATGTCAATTATACCCAAAAATTTTAACATTTGGTATCAATTGTAACTCTAGAAATATTGATAACAATATTTTTTATTAACGATTTAGATTATATTAAGCTTTATGGTAAAAAAAATAGAAGTACAATTAAAACTACCCTATAATTTAGGGACACTAAAGATACTTTTACCTAATTATTAATTAGATAGTCATGGTAAGTTGAGGACTCTCTAAACGATAAATTAACAAAACACTATATATTATAAATGTTTATAATGGTGGAACCATATATTTCTACTAGGGGCTTGGCGTGCGCATGTAACGTTTGAATTGATTTAAAGTTGAAGATTATATTAAATTTTTATATTGATAAAAGAGTAAGTTTGGGACCAATTTGAGAAATTATAAAATATTTAGGACCAATTTGAAATTACCTCATATAGGGAGAGTGAGTGGGAGAGAGTGGTGGCATTTTTAATTTTTAATTGTTTTTTGTATTTTTTTAATTCATTTATTTTTTTAAAGAAGTGGGGAGAGTGAGTGGAAGAGAGAGTGGGTGATTTTTGTTTTCTTTTTTAATTTTTTAATTCACTATTTTTGACCAACCATAAGGGGTGGAGCCATATAATATAGTATAGATAGATATATATATATATAGCAATTATTGATATTTATTTTCATATAATGCATAAAACACTTATCTGTGGTTCTACTTTTTGCACGACACATCAATGTCCAATATATTTTTTTTTTGATAAAAAGGAATGAACTAATTGATGGATGATATAAAAAGGGAAATAAGATATCTCTTTTTTGGGAAATTATTAATGTTTCATTTTTCCTAACATTTATACATACCAAATTGTAATATTTTTTTGCACTATTTGTTGTTCAATTTTGTAATGTTAATTAACCTACTCTTACCAACTATTATTTCTTCTAAGTAATAAGTAATTTGATATTGCTTAAGTAAAATTTTAGATTCGAGACTTTGTGAATGCAGTAATTATTTATATTGAGAGACTCTATCATTATAGCGAGATGAGCAACATAAATCAAATTTAAATTAATCAAGACAAAATTCCAAAAATCGAGTTGACAACAAAAAAAATTAACCTACTTTTCCCTTTTCAAGTTATTTGTATATATAGCACATACAACTAATCCCTTGCATTAAATCAATCCATTGTGAATATTAAAGAATCTTCCTATAGAGATGCTGTTATCCCTTAGGTGGTTGAGTGCAAAAATAAATTCATTGGTATAATGGTATCATATTTTTGTTTTTATTAAAAGACAATAAATTAGTTATTTAATTTGATCCCTGATAGATGAATTAATTTGATTAATAAAAAACAATGTTAAAACTTAAAAGATTTAATATTTAAAATATGAAATCACAATCATTTTAATTTTTTATGATATTGATTAAAATTAATAATGTTATATTCTTTACAATAATGTTTTTAAGCTAGTAATTTAAAAATATTATTTGAAGATTGTTGTTAAGTTTTAAAATAAAAACAAGAATAAACTAACAATTCAGTCTCTGAAAAATTATCAAGTTGACAACTCAATTCTAAAAATATTAAAATATACAATTTAGTCATTAAAAGATTAAAATAATATACATTTTAGTCTCTGAAAGATTAAAATGGTATCCATAAAAAAAAAGATTAAAATAATATACTATTTAGTCAATAAAAAACATTAATAAGTATACTATTTTAATTTTTTTAAGGATTAACTCATGTATTTCAATATTTTAAGGACTAAATCGTTAGTTCGACAATCTTTCAAGAACTAAATTTTTAATTTACTTTTAAGAAAACTAGTATTATTTCTCGATTCTCAATATCATGCATATAGTACCTCAATTAATTAGTATCATAAAAACACTAATTATAGACAAAAGTAGGCAATTAATGTGAAGATAAACTCTGCAATTAATTAAAATAAAAAACCATCACTTTAAAATCTATCCAAAATAAAAAGAAGCATACTTTAACGTGCACTGCCACGTGGGCCCCACCAGCCACAACTTCTGACGAATGAAGGTCTGCCACGTGTACAGCACATGCCTTGGCTCACATGCCACCTGTAACTGAAAGAGGGGACAGGTAATTCTAGAAAAGGAAACCCTCCCGCAGCATAAGAGAATCTGCCTTTCTTCATACCAAACCCAAATGACAATTCTACCCTCGTGTCTTTTTGAGAAGGTTAAAATGTCATTTCGGTCTTAAATATATGTTCTAATGTTAATTTTGATCTTTGTTTGAAAATATTTAAATTAGTCTTAAATATTGACAAAATATTTCATTTTGGTTCAAAACTATTGAATTTAGTCATATTTCTAATGTCCCTTTTTATCATCCATCAATTAGTTCATTCTTAATGAACTAATTTTGCTTGTTTGACCATAAAACGAGCGATCTACTTATAGGACCAATTAGACCTCATTTGCTTAAATATATGTTCTAATGTCCAACATATTGTTCTCAAAGAATACTTTTACTATCCAATTAGGGTCGTAAGCAAATGAGGTCAAATTGGTCCTGAAAGTAGATCGCTCGTTTTATGGTCAAACAAGCAAAATTGATCATATCTCTCTTGTTTCATGTTCGAATGCGACGGATACAGAACTATGAGTTACTCTTAACTAGTCTTTAAACTTGAAATGGAATATGAGAATAATATGACCAAATTCAATAGCTTGCTAGTTGCTATGAATTATGGACAATAACACGGATACGGACACACTAACACGTCAGATTTTTAAAATTATACGACACGACACGACATATATTTATATATATATATAAATAATTAAAAATCCATAAATTTTGATGAAAACTTTAAAAATTACAATATCTATCAGTAATATATGTCATATGTGATATTATTTTTTATTATTTGTCATGATAAAGTCACAACAAATTGATTTTATATTCTGAAACTTATGAATATATGTTGTGTGGGTGTCGTACACGCTGTCAAAATGAAGTGTTCATGCTTCATAAATAGCTTGAGACCAAAATGAAATATTTTGTCAACATATAAGACCAATTTGAATATTTTGAAATATAAAGAACCAAAATGAACATTGGGGGATACAAGTAGGACCAAAATGATCTTTTGACCTTATGAGAATAACAATACAGCCACTTTGGCGTATAAAAGAATCTCCGTATTCTACTGTAGTCTACGATTTCAGATACGGATAATAACCCCATTCGTCTTTTTCATTTCTTTTCTTTTCTGTTCTTTTCTCTTCTCTTCTTCCCTAGATTTAAGCCTCAAGCCTCTAAAAAAATTTTCACGTAGCTATCCAATCTTCATTCTCTCTCTCTCTCTCTCTGGGTGTGTGTCGGTGTACAGATCTGCTTCTCTCTCTCTCTCTCTACTGTGTTTTCAGCTGCAACTAATCGGGATTGCTCTTTTTCTTCTGGTGAAAGATAGGAGGAATTGGGGTTTTCAGAAACCAGATCTTGGGGCGTGGAAATGAGGAAGCTATTGGTGGTGACTTTATGATTATTGTGGTTGCTTGTGGTGTTTTGATTGGAGGAGAAGTGCATGTGGGATTTCATTTGGATTCTATGTTTCGTGAAGGATTTGGGGAAGAGAATTCATCGGGATTGTGGGTTTGTGATCCGGAGCAGGGGTAGGTGGGGCAAATGTGGCTGAGTTTTTGTGATAATTGAGACCTGAGATTTTGAGCTTTTTTGCTTGTTGTTCTTCTTTTTGGCTTGTCTGATTTGGAAACTGATTTGGGGTGTCGCCACAGACAGAATGCAGCAAGATCACAGGAAAAAGGTGGATTGTTGTTACTTGAAAAATTTATCTCGAATTCTGCAATTACTTGAAAAAAAAAAGAAACAAAATATGAAAATAATTATCGTAGCTTTGATTCTATTAAAGTTTTGTTGTGTGAATGAATGAATGAATGAATGATGAGGCTACTTGATGTGACAAAACTGAATCAACAAAGTGATACAATCGTGTTTAGGTTGGTTGGTAATAATAATTTTGGATCCTCTGATGATTACCCTTTGCTTTGGATAAGCCTAATCCAAGTTGGTTCAATGGGGTCATGTTAGCTGAGACTGTCATAGTGATAATTGATCTATTCTGTGAATAACTGTTTGGGTTGTTTTTTTATTTGGACCCATTATTCCTGCCTCGCTTCCTATATCCCTCTGAGCATTCCTTTATTAAAGGCTTAAGGTTTCATTCAGATTTTGTCGGCTACTAATTGTTTTATCTTCTTGTTTTCTTCTTAACAGAAACAATTGCAGAATATATTTTATTCTTCTTACTCTCCATTCCTTCTTCTGCTTTCCTTTTCCTTACGTCTGCCTGCAATCCCTGTTGTTCCTATCTCTTTGTTCATACTTCCCTCTGGATTTAATTCCTTCTTTCCAAATATATCAAACAGTTATCCCGACAATGAATTATTACATGATTTGATGCTTCCGACTTCCAAAATTGCAGTTCAAGTTGTAGAAATACGGAATTTAGTTATATTATCCATGACATTGACCCAGAAAATCATTTGTCTCTAGTTGCTAAGTCTAGAAGAAATTAACAAATTCCATTTTGCTTAATTCAAAGCGTTAATATGAGTGGAATGACAATCAATGAGTGTGTCAGTCTTGAAGTAGACTTTATACTTTTTCCATCATTTACTGGAGCCCTGCTGTGACTGGGGAGTGACATCTTGCATAGGGTCATTGGTTCTCTTTTCCTGTTAGTTTATTCCGCTCTATGGTAAAATGATCATATTTATAATAATATTACTAAACTCTCCATCTTGAAGTTAATGAATCTTTGATAAGAATTAAGAAGCGTGTCCATATACTTCTTGAAATGTTGCATGATTGTTCTGCACATGTCAAAATTGACAATGGTTCCCTTTTTTGAGTTTTTTTACATCTTGATGGCATTTTCTTTATGTAAGTTTTAAACAAACATACAAATTTCTAATGATGCCTATTATTTACTTACTCAGCGAGTCTCAGATTTATTCAATCTAAATTAATATAACCCTCCCCCCTCCCCCAGTGAGACAGTTAACTTATATCTCGTTGTAATTTCTATAAACAAAATGTCCTTCTCTTTGTTTCCTTAGCCTGATTTGTTAAAATTTTCACATTGTCAAATTTGGGCTTGCCTGATTTTACTTCTTGAAATAACTTTGTATCACTGCTACAGAGTTCAATAGAGATGGAATTTTTCTCTGACTATGGTGATGCCAACCGGTATAAGATTCAAGAAGTCATTGGGAAAGGAAGTTATGGTGTTGTTTGTTCAGCAATTGATACTCACACTGGTGAAAAAGTGGCCATAAAGAAGATACATGACATCTTTGAGCACATATCTGATGCAGCACGTATTCTTCGTGAGATAAAGCTGCTCAGACTACTGCGACATCCTGATATCGTTGAAATTAAACACATTATGCTGCCTCCTTCTAGTAAGGACTTTAAAGATATTTATGTTGTTTTTGAGCTCATGGAGTCCGATCTCCATCAAGTCATCAAAGCCAATGATGACCTAACAAAAGAGCACTATCAGTTTTTTCTGTACCAGCTACTTCGGGCATTGAAGTATATTCACACTGGTATTCTTCGATATCTTTGGGGTCATTTGTTTTCTGATATATAGTGATTCATGACTATTTTACTTGAATTCATGTTGTGTCACTCTTGCGTGTCACCTGTGTTTTTCATTCATAAATAATTATGTTTTTCTAATTAAATAATTTCTGTTAGTCAATAGTGAAACAAAATCGGTGTTCATAGTCTTTGATTTATTACTATAGAAGGTTTTTGGGATAGTGTTTATTGTTCTGTTTAAATGTTTTAATTCTTTCCATCAAAGGTTTTGATTCAACCTGAATTTGCATGTCTTTTTTTTGCCTCTTTATTAAATTAATTTAACTTCCCTTTTTATACTTTATTTTTTCCCTGTCCTTGATTTGTGTTTCTTAGTGTATTGTATTGCTTATTTGATACTTGGCTACATGGCAGCAAATGTCTATCACCGAGATCTGAAACCAAAGAATATACTGGCAAATGCAAATTGTAAACTCAAAATATGTGATTTTGGGTTAGCTAGAGTTGCCTTCAGTGACACACCGACAACTATTTTTTGGACGGTATGCCATTCAAGCATTTGATCTGTTTGTTCCCTTTTCTACTTTTTATCTGCTTTACTTGATATTCATTTTTAATTTTAAATATCATTTTGGGAAGTAGGAGCTGGTGTTTTCTTTCTTACTCAATATCCATCTGTAGGATTATGTTGCAACAAGATGGTATAGAGCTCCCGAGCTTTGTGGATCATTTTACTCGAAGGTAAGTCTTATTGAGTCACTGTTCCTTAGTTTAAGTTCATTAGATTTGCATTTAAAAGTTGCACATATATGCTTTATACTATTTTCTTTCCCATCCATCAAGTAGTGAAATATAAGATCTGCTACCTTTGTTAATATGTATCAATTGTCCACTTATTTATATATGTGTGTCACTATTAGTATGCCGATCACTTAATACACTAGTCTCTACTATAAGACCATAGTCTCAGGCAATAAACTACGTGATACAATGACCACCTTACTGACTTAACGTTTCATTGTGACTTATTTAAGTCTATGTAAGTCTATATAAGGCTTTTTTACGTATGATTTTACTTTTAAATTTTGCTGCATCACAAGTATAAAACGTATTACATAAATAAACTTGTAGACAACAGACAAGTTTGTGCTATAATTTTTGTTTCATGTAAGCGACCTTGAAAAATGCTAACATTTGGTAATAATTTCTTATATCCTGATGCAGTATACACCAGCAATTGATATTTGGAGTATAGGGTGCATCTTCGCTGAAGTTCTAACAGGAAAACCACTTTTTCCGGGAAAAAATGTTGTCCACCAGTTGGATTTGATGACTGATCTTCTTGGGACTCCCTCACTGGATACTATATCCCGGGTAAATTTCCCTGCTTTTTCGATCAACCTGCCCTGCCCAAATTTAAATTGGTTGACTCAGTCCTGCTATAATCTCTTGTCAAAATCAAATTCCTCCAAAATAAATTTTCACTTGCGACGTTCTTCTTTGTTGGATGTAGGTGCGTAATGATAAGGCAAGGAGATATCTAACTAGTATGAGGAAAAAGCAACCTGTGCCGTTTGCACAGAAATTTCCTAATGCAGATCCTTTGGCGCTACGACTACTGGAAAGATTGCTTGCTTTTGATCCAAAAGACCGGCCTACTGCCGAGGAGGTCTGTTACCTTGTATTCTATTGCTTATCTACTTGCATGGAGAAATATATTTGGTTAATATTAACTGTATCTTACTGTTTTGTCCATTCATTTGGAGAAAAGAAGAACTAACAGCTTATTATAGAGCATGTACATCAACCTGAAAACTGTTATATTGAGTTTCATGCTCCAGATGCTCAAAGTTTTTTGATCTTTGGTGTCTTCAGGCATTAGCTGATCCTTACTTCAGGGGACTGGCAAAAGTTGAGAGGGAACCGTCCTGCCAACCTATCACGAAAATGGAATTTGAATTTGAAAGGCGAAGAGTCACAAAGGAAGAAATTCGAGAGTTAATCTTCCGTGAGATTCTAGAGTATCATCCGCAACTATTAAAAGACTACATAAATGGAACAGAGAGAACTAATTTTCTCTATCCAAGGTTTTTTGTCCGCCCATGCTTCTCAACTGTTATGTCATATTATCTTTATTTGATAAATTTTAATTCAGATTTCTCATTCATTTTCTTCTCCTTATTCTTCTTTGCTGCTATTCTTTCCAGCGCTGTTGATCACTTCCGGAAGCAGTTTGCCCATCTTGAAGAAAATAATGGAAGAAATGGCCCAGTTATTCCTCTTGAAAGAAAGCATGTTTCTCTTCCAAGGTAATTCATGAATACCACTAGTTACATTTCTCGAGTCATTTGATGATACTGTAGCTTCATTCCGAGGAAGGTTAACTTTTGATTTTATTATGCTAATGTTAACTTAGAGATGAATATCTATGATAAGATGAGATATCAGCTTGTTCTGGTCTGCATCAGCTCTAACTGCATAAAGAAGCTGCAATTAAGCACATCAGCTCTAACTTTATATCTATGGAACCTTGTTAGTTAATTGTCGAAAGTAGTTTCGATAGTCAATGGTTTGGGATACTTATAGATGCCCTCTACCCTGGTGTGGACGAGTATAACTCGGCTAGAGTTAACGTGTATTTTCTTAGTTCAGACCAGTTAATATTTGTTTGAGAAACATATTGCTTCACATATACATGCAAAATAACTGTCTACTTTTGTAACAGCAAAGAAATAATTAGTTGTACTGATTTCTGTGTTATTGGTAGGTCAACAATTGTACATTCAAATATGGTACCTCCAAAAGAGCAATCAAATATTGTTTCCTGCAAAAATAGGCAAACAGCTGAGGAGTATAACAAGAACTCCAGAGATACAGAAATTCCTTTGCCAAGGTCAATTCAGGGACAGCAGAGAATTCCTCTTGGTATAGATTTATTGTCAGTGTAGTCTGTTTCGTTCATGTTCGTTAATTGATAACTCATACACTTATGTTCTTTTTCTTACCAGCAAAACCCGGAAAAGTTGTGGGTCCGGTTGTTCCATATGAGTATGCAAGTGTAGTCAAGGACTCTTATGATCCAAGGGCGTTTATTAGAGGTACTATGCTTCCTTCTCAAGCTGTTCCCCCTGCATATTATTACCAAAGGACGAGCTCAGGAAATCAAGAAAGGTCGACGACAGAAGTTGACAAGAGTGTTTCTTTGCAAGCCAAGCATATGCATTGTGAAGCTCGTGCCAAAATGGCACCGGATGTAGCTATTAATATTGACTCAAACCCTTTTTTTATGACACGGGTGGGAGTGAACCGGATCGAACAGGATGATCGGATAGCTGTCGACACGAACTTAATGCCGTCAAAGGCTCAATATGGTGGGCTTGGTGGCGCCGCTGCTGCTGGGGCCACTGCCCATAGAAAGGTTGGTCCTGTTCAGTATGGTATGACTAGAATGTTTTAGGAGTGAGAATATTTTGGCCAAATGGAGAAAAGCTTGTAGAGAGAAAAAGCCTATTTGTAGGGAAGGCACTTGAAGTCTCTCTTGTGTAGGTTGTGTAAAATAAGGGTGGGCAAGGCCATGAGGCAGTGATTCCCTTCAAAGATACAGCTTTCTCTGGTAAGATGTTATGAACTTCGGTTACAATTATCAAGAATCTGTATAATTGAAATTAAGTCCTTTGGATACTCTCTCTCTCTCTCTCTCAACATGATGATTGATGAAGATCTTGAGCTGATTCGATTAATATGGAGATGAGTTGCATAAATTCTTAGATAATGAGTAATGACTGAAAAAAATCAACTTATTTTACAGTTTTTCACTGTCTCTTCCAACTAATGTGTAAAATATTGATATTATGGTTGTAACAAGTATATTTTTTCTGGTTTAATGTGTAAAGCATTATTTTTTCAGTTTGAATACATAATGTTTATGACAGAACATTTTAGAGAGAATTACGAAACAAAAACTTGAAAAGAATTCTGTGACAAGAAATTGAAATAAGGTCAGCTTGTGCATACTTAAATTCAAAAAATTTGTTTCAAGAAATTGGACAAAATCAGAATTCGAACATGTAATATTGTTATAGTTCTTGAATCTAGATTACGGAACTGGTGTTGGCCAAAAGAAATGGTATAGGGTATTAAGCTACAAATAAAGTATTATGTTGGCCAAAAGAAAAAAAAAAGTATTATCATAGACTTGAACAGGAGTAGATATGAAAATTAAAATGAATTATTTTTTACTAGTATTAAAATTATTTTCAGCAAATGTTTATAACGTTTATAATCAATATAAATTAAAAATAAAAATGTTAGCATAGAATGTTCGGACAAAAATGTTAGCATATAAATTAAAAACGTTTATAATCAATATATAACGTTTATAATCAATATAAATTAAAAATAAAAATGAATATACACAGAATGTTGAGAACTATATTAAAATGTTTTGAGACTCTAGCCTTTAGTTTCTTTATTAGATTAAGGAAAATGCTGAAAAAAAAAAACAAATCTTTCACGCATTTTTTGTATATAAATTAATTTGATAAAAAAAATAAATATTTTCAATTAATATAATAAAAATATTTCTCAAATTAATCTAGACTTAAAACGAATGTTGAAAACATGTAGAACTATATTCATTTGAAATATTTTCATAATGTTTTAAATTAATCTCGAAAGTATGACGTACATCGTTTTGAACTCGTTGTATTTAGACTTAAAACGAGAGAGATATGTCCAACTTTATTAGTTTGATTGTGAAACAAATTATCTCCTTTTAAGATTCGATTTGACCTAGTTTGTTGATGATGCCAAAATACTCATAAAAAAAACTTGTAACTTTAGATTCGTCATGAGAAATTTATGACCATATTCAATATTTTTTTATATCAATGTGATACATTATGAAAACATGTAGAATCAATCTGAAATAAATGAAAGATAAAAGACCAATTTAAACTCCACCCGATATATAAGGGACCAATTTGAGACTTTCGCCAAAACTATAAGGAGGCGTTTGGTACACGGATTGAAAAAATAGTCTCGGGATTATAAGCTCCGGACTAGAGTAATCCCGCGTTTGGTACGCGGATTGAAAAATTAGTCCCGGGAATATTGTATTCCCAGGAATAGGATAATTTCCTAAAATAGCTATTTTCTAATCCCACCCTAGGGGGTGGGATTAGTCTAATCCCATGACATGGGATTATTTTTCCCATCTAAAATTACTTTATTACCCCTAATAAATTTCCTCTAATTAATTAATTCTTTCTCTACAAACCCCGGTCACTTTTCATCTTTGTCATTTTACAACTCTTTGTTGAGTGAGACTTTTTTAGACAATTTTATTATGTTGAGAATTATGGACATTGTGTTATGAAATAGTATTTTTCTCATGAATCTATTAATGTTATTTAAAAATTTTAATTATGATATAATTATTTCTTTATGATATAGTATTTTTCTCATGAATTTTTTTGAAGAATTTCTACATTTGATAAATTATTGGTTGGTTGAGAATAAAAAGTCAAGGGCATATTTGTAAAAGTATTAAACATTCCGAGGAATATCAAAGTTGAACCAAACATAAGATTGTAACATTCTTGGGAATATTGCAAAATAATCCTAGGATTATTTTAACTCATCCAAACAGACATTCTTATAATCCTGGGAATCACATTTCTGGGAATCACATTCCTGGGAATGTGATTCCCGGGATTGAAAAAATAATTCGTGTATCAAACGCCCCCTAAGTCATTTTCTTAAAAAACAAACTCATATACGGGTAAGTCTATAATGCAAAGTTTGATTCTTGACGATCTAATGGATCATGAGCCAATAAAATAATGACACGTAAAAGAGTTAATTGTATGTAAGTAGTGGTGACTAGTGTGACTCCATACACAGTTGTGATTAGTTAAAAAATTTATTATTTTTGAACATTAAATTACATCAATGGCTATAATTATGCCATATCAGCATTTGCATCCCATGTGAAGAATCAAACTTTACATCTTAGACTAACCCTAATTATACATTCAATAGTAAAACTGAAAGCGAGCTCCGTTTAGTACCCATGAAATGGGGATTACATTGTAAAAGGACACGGATTCCAAGACTTTCATGTGTTTGGTATGGTAATTTGAACTATGTAAAGTGAATTACAATGCAAAGGGCTTTATATACATAGGCCATTTTTCTTTACTTCATAATTCTAATGTACCTAGGGAATTATGGTAGAAATTTACTAATTTGGTAAGTGTCCTTATTTTCTTGGCAACTTCACGTCCTAATACCTATCACTGACTCATTCTCTCCAACTTCGAATTCTGCACTATACTCACTGTAATTTCCTTCTCTATCATAATTCCATTTCTCTTACATTCTAGTTTTTCTTTTGATAAAAAATCTGGGAAGCTTAATTGAAACTGAAATTTTCTATTAATCCTGTTATCGTTAATCGTAAGTTGGAATTTCTTGATCTTTGATTCTTTTGTAACCGAACAATGTGATTATTCTTTCTCAATCTTTATCGTCTTACTAGTCTGGTTTATCACTTTCGATTATCGTTTCGTTCCCTTTCTTGTAGGAGTAAATAACAATGGCGGAAGATGATGTTGCTACCAAAAAGATCGACGCATTGGAGCGCGAGAGAGACGCATTGGCGAGTGAAATCGAAGGGAGGAAGGAGGAAATCAAGAAAGCGACTGTGGAGATTGAAGGCTTGTTAGAAGACGGAGCGACGAATCGAAAGAGGCTAGCAGTTATGAAGAGAAAACTCACGACAACTCGAGATGCGCACAAGTTGGCGGAATCTCTTGTCGCGAGAATGCCTGATTACGAAACTGAGATCGCGAGGCTTAAGAATGTCTCGACGAATAGGACGAGTGATTCTGAGGAAGCTAGAAGAGAGATTGCGGAAATCAAGAGGGCTTTGGAAGAGAAGGAATCTAGGGTTATGGTTCTAGAGAGAGAGGTGGAAGGGCTGAAACAAGAGAATACAGAGAATGAGATGAAGGCGAGGGATCTAGAGAGGAGAATAGGGGTTCTGGAGATGAAAGAAATTGAGGGAAAAAGCAAGAATATTAGGGTGGATGATGAATTGAGGGAGAAAATCAAGGAAAAAGAGAGGGAGCTTCGTGGATTCAAGAACAAGATTGAGGAATTGGATAGTATTGCTGATGTTGGGGGATCTAAATTGGAGTCGTGGATTGAGGAAAAACTAAGTTTGGAAGAGGCAATTAAAATGTCAAAGGAGAAAGAAAGAACCCTAGAATCAGATATTTTTCTATTGCAGGAGGATATAAAGGATGCAAAGAAGGTTATCAAAACACTGAATGAAACAGTCGATTTAAATGGAGTAAATGGTGAAGTTGAAGAAATGAAAATGATGGATGGGTTGAATTTGCAGTGGCCAGTTGTAGTAGCAGGATCAACTGGAGTTTTTGCTGTTGCTGCTGTTGTAGCGCGCATGCTTTGGAAAAAGTAGGTGATTTTTCTTTTCTGTAAACAGAACAACAAATGAATCAAAATTGTAGAGTTTGAGAGGTTAGGATTACTTCAATTTTGTTGTTAGTCAAAAACATAATGTTTTCCTAACTTTGGATTTTCGTTGAGCCAATAAATTTTTTATTCATATCAATCAAGTGTGTTAGAGGAATGCCCTGGCTTAATGCAGTTAACATGTTTTTTGGTTCTTCCTAAGTTTCCATTCAATCTCACATTCACACTTACTATCTAGAATTAAAGTGGCACTGATGTTGACAGTTTAGGATTTCACTGGTAGTTATATACTTATATGCCATATCTTAATAGAGTAAACTAACAATTCAGTCCTCAATGAATCACCGAGTTGACATCTTGGTTTCTGAAAGATTGAAATACATTATTTAGTCCCCGATAGATCAAAATAACATACTTGTTTATTCTTTTTATAGGCTAAATAGTATACTGTTTTAATTTTTGAATGACTAAAGGGTATATCATTTTAATCTTTTTAGAACTAAATTATGCATTTTAATTTTTCAGGGATTGAGTTGATATTAGGATTACTTCAATTTTGTTGTTAGTAAAAAACATAATGTTTCCCTGGCTTTGGATTTTCGTTGAGCGAATAAATTTTTTGTTAATCAAGTGCATTAGAGGAATGCTCTATCTTAATGCAGTTAACGTGTTTTTGGTTCTTCCTAAGTTTTGATTCAATCACATATTCACACTACTGTCTAGAAGAAAAGTGGCACTGACAGGTTAGGGTTTCACTGGTAGCTATATGTCATATCTCTAAACATGACTGTAGCCATATGTTGAGCTTGGCTGGAAGAAAAAATCAGATGAAAGTTGTCCATGATCGAGTTACCTTTAGTCAGTTTCTTTTAAGAGTAAACCAACAATTGATCCCTGAAAGATTACCGAGTTGACAATTTAGTCTCTAAGTGATTGAAATATACAAATTGGTCTTTGAAAGGGTAGTTTTAAATGTACTCCTAATTTTTTTTTCTGTCAATGGTACTCTAAAAACTAATATTTGACTCACTGTTGGACCAAGGACCAAGGCCCAACGCCCAACGCAGTCAAGATTCTTACCAACAAATTCAGACGTGACAAGTGACTTTTTTTATTCTTTTTCTTTGTTTGGTGTCAATTGTATTCTAAAACTTTTACATTTTGTATCAGTTATACCTGAAAACTTTCATATTTAGTGCCTATTATACCTTAAAAAATGTTGAGGTGAGCATTTACTGTTAACAATTTTAACACCGTTGAACCTTGGTCTAACATTGAATAGAATGTGAAAATTCTGAAATACAATTGATATGAAAAAAGATTTAGGGACACTCCTAAAATACAATCATCTGATCTGATTACTAAACTAAGCAAATATGATCTATCTCTTTATGAAACATTGTTCATCGTACACAATGGATTCTTCTAAACTTTAGGACCATAGCAACATATATTTATTTGGTCCACCAAGCTATCAGAGAACCGAGAAAAAGCACGCCTGCATGCTCTATTGAGAAAGATAGAGCCAGAAATTACCCAGAAACTCACTGCAAATCCAATTCCCATCCCAAGATACAATGACCTCAAAAAACCATCATCATCATCATCATCATCATCATCATCATCTGCTTCATTTTCTTGACCCTCCTTTGTCATGTTTGGCTCTTCTTGTTCTGTACAGTTTTTTGCAAGTGGAGCTCCACAAAGTCCTGGATTACCAATAAAGCTCCATGCATCAAAACTTTGAATCTGTGTCCCTTGTGGGATTTGTCCATTAAAATTGTTGAATGAAAGGTTCAAGTCACTCAGAAATGTCAAGCCAGATATGCTTTGAGGGATTTCTCCATCAAGTTTATTATGGGAGAAATCAAGAGATTCCATCTCTTTCATCATTCCAATCTGCTCTGGTATCTTCCCTGTCAAATAGTTAAAGGAAAGATTCAAGGAATGCAATTCAACCAGGTTGAACAATTGTGAAGGTATTTCTCCACTAAGTTTGTTTGCTGAAAAGTCAATACTTCTCACAAGCTTCAGATTTTTGTAGTACTCAAACTTTCTACCTTTTGTATACAATGTAATCTTGAAAGCATACCCAATTGTTTTACTCACTTCCTCATGCTCAATATTGCTAATCAATCCATTGTTCTGGAGGCTTGAGGCCAAGGAAGTTAAGTTGGATAGACAATGAGGGATCAACCCTGAAAATCCATTATCAGCAAGATCCAATATAGTCAAGTTAGAGAGACTGCATAGTTGAAGTGGGATATTGCCATTGAATTGATTAGATCTCAATTTGACAATTGATACACTTTGTGGTATCCAATCTGGTATGCTTCCAGAAAAGTTGTTTCCTTCTAGATTGATGAGCACCAGAGATTTTAGATCTTGGAATGAGCTTGGTATATGCCCCACAAAGCCATTGTTGTGTAGACCAAGAGACATAAGGCTAAGCAATGAGCCCATTGTATCTGGAACTTCACCACTTAGGTTATTGTAACCCAAGTAAATGTAAGAAAGATTTGTGAAATTATCCCAACAATTAGGAAGTTCTCCAAATAAAACATTACGTGATACATCCAAATACTTCAAATCCTTTTTCTCATGCTCATAGTGACACAACAGAGGAGATAGAGGTCCAGAGAAAAAGTTTTGAGATAAATCTAAGTATCTAACTTTTGCTGATATTTGAGGAAGCCCTCCATTGAATTTGTTTGATGCCATAAAAATATATTCAGAGGTTAGCGACACGCTTGATAAGTCTCCAGTGATTGAATTGTGAGACAAACCTAGAAAATTGAAGATTTGCTCAAACCCTTTTGGGAATTCACCACTCAAGTTATTGAAACTAATGTCTAAACTTGCAGAGGATGATAAGTTTCCAAGACTTGAAGGGATTGAACCATGAAGCAAGTTATTAGAAAGATCAATATACCCCAGGTCAATTTGGCCTAACCAATCTGGTATTGATCCTGTGAGTTTGTTGTTTGACAGAATCAACCATTCCAGATTCCGATAGCCGGAAAAATCCGGGATTTGACCAATCAAACCACAGTGGCTGAGGTTAAGATAGTAGAATTCATCACTAAGATTAAACAGCCAGTTAGGAAATCCATAGTTAAGATTGTTTTCAGCAAGATCAAGGTATGTGAGGGAGCTGAAACTGACATTGTCATCATTTAGATGAGTGTATGTCAATTGGCAATCTTTCAAGTCTAGCTTATGCAAGGAAGAAAATGACGCAAATAACTGAAGCCAGTTTGTTTCCTTACGAAGATTAATTCCGCTAAGGGCGAGACTTTGCAAGGAAGAAAGCTTAGAAATCCAGTGAAGGTTGTCCATGTGAAGATCATAGTTGAATGATAAGTCAAGGAATTTAAGACCAGAATCATTGACAGAAGATGATGGCATTCTTATAGCTTCAAATTCATTGTAGCTCAAGTCCAAGCGATACAAAAACCGAATATTAACTAAAGATGATAAGTTGATTTCACCTCTCAAAGGTTGTGAAGAAAGGTTTTGAAGATCAAGTTCAGTGACTCTGCTTGTAGTGTTATCACAGATAACTCCAGCCCAAGAACAACAATCATGTTGTGTGGACCAATTAGAGAGCTTGTTGGAAGGATCCTCAATGTCTTGCTTGAAAATTAGTAGTAATCTTCTGTCATCTTCATTGCAACATATGCTTCTGTTGAATGATAGTGAACATAGCAGCAGCAGCATCAGAAAAACTAAAGAAATGTGTGAACTGAAGCTAACCATGGTGGTTGATTAGTTATAAAAAGGTGATGACTGATGAAGACTCAAAAGGTTAAGCTTTTTTCAAGGGTTATGTATTATATAATTTATAAGGGAGGGAAGTTAAATTTCATGCTTTAGATTTTCCCAAGTTTTTATTTGCATTTATGATGTCATTGTACCTGTTTTTTTTTTTCCTCGGGTCAAAATTGTGATCAATATGACATATTCAATGGAAAGTTTTTGGTCAAAGATTTTCTTTGATAATCCATTATTCTTCTCCATCTTCTTCCTTACTTGACCAAATCAATATTTTTTTGATGGAACCAAATCAATATTTTAGTTCCTTTAACGCGTCCTATAGAAATTGACAATATAATTAATTAGTTAAAAGTTAAAACCTCATTTTGGTCGTCCTTAAAGTTAAACACTCTAGATTAAATTTTGTTTGAGTTTTAAACAATTTTTTGTTTTCTTGTGATTTCTATCATTATTTCTAATATAAACAATTGAGATAGATTTTTTTAGGCCAAATGAGACTGACTATTTTTTCTCTTATATTTATTATAATAAATGAGTTGATAAAGAGATAAAGAAAAATTTTTATTCTTAATCACAAATTAAAGATATATTTTTGGCTACATGAACATTGACACAGATACAGACACACTGTTATATCAAATTCTTAAAATTACATGACACGACACGATATATATTTATATATATAAATAATTAAATATCTATAAATTTAACGAAAATTTTATATATTTTTATTCTTATATTCTGAAACTTATGAATATCGTGTTCGTGTCCGAAACTTGTACAACACGTCCTCAAAATAAAATATTTATGCTTAATAGATTTTTGGTTAAATTTCTTTTAAAGAATGAAATATTTTCATTTTTGGTGAAGGCACATTGATTTTAATATATTCGGTATTATATACCATCACTCGCAATATTGAAATATGGCAACTAGTTTTGTGTTAACAAAGAAAGCTATTTAATTTGATGTATCTTTTTAACTTTCATGTTCCACTCTACAGGGGTCTGAAAATGAGATACAAGTACACACTCAATTGTTAGGGGAAGAACATTAGAACATGCATGTCTTAATTCAATGGCTAATGGCTAATTTTGAACATGCATGTCTTAAATTTTACATTAATTATTAATTTTGTTAACAACTTTTTTTAGTTGATTTTGTCCCAAATATTTCATATTTTGATTAATTTTATCTTTTCTTTTTACTTAACTAAATATTAACGATAAAATCAACGTAACTAGATATGTAATGTAAAATTAATAGGAAAAAAACTAAAATCTTAACTCAGATTGAAAAATAGGAAGCAATTTGTCGTTAATTTATTAAAAGAAGTTAATCAAACCATAAAATTAGTCAAAATGTAAAACATCGAGGACAAAATTTACCACAAAAAAGATAGAAAACAAAATTGTCAGATTCTGTAAAATTTGAGAATATATTAAAATTGATAGAAAAAATCTATGTGGCTAATGTTATGTAATGTAAAATTAATAGAAAAATAAATTCAAATTTTAACTCAAATTGAAAAATACAATGCATTATGTCGTTAATTTATTGAAAGAAATTAGTGAAAGAATAAAATTTACCACAATGCAAAATATTAGACGAAATTGATTACCAAAAATGAATGAGGACGAAATTGAAAGTTGGTGTAAACATTGGAGGCGAAATTAGTGTTTTTCCCTAAAATAAAAAGAAAAAGGTGTCAGAAGTTAGAGAAGAAACGTGGCGCTACGAGGACCACGGATTTGTTGGACGGACTGGATTGATCGAAATACAGAGGGAGAGGAAAGATGAAGGCCTAATCAATTTTGTGCCGAAGTTCATTTGCAATTTCAGAGAGAGACGCCTCCTTCAACCTTCGGTTTGGTAGGTGGTTTCTATTTTCTTCCTCGATTTCCTTTACTTTTGATATATTCAGTCCCAAATTTTCATGTCCTTCGCTTCCTTTGATGATACACTCTACGGTTTTTGTTTTTGTTTTGGCCGACTGTTTTGATGTTTCTTGTTTATGTCTTGATTGGATTAATGGTAGAGTTCACATTGTATTTTGATGTGTGTTGCACTGTATTCATGAAGGGTTTAGAAATTAGAATTGCATTTTGAAGCTGCCCGATTCTAAGCTATTCAAATTTGAATGTTTTTTGAAAAAGCTGAGAAGGAAAGGAGAATACATGTTCTAAAGTGCCGAGATAGATTTGTTGTTGTGGTAATTTCCTTTTGAGTGTCTTGCCCTTCTTAGATTGTTATAGCTTGGTAATGCTAATTTTGAATGGGTATTACAGTGCTTTAGTGTGTGTATAGTGGTTATGAAACGCCAGAACTGATTAGCAGTTTTCTAAAAATGACAGTAAGATTCTAGCTTTTTAGAAAAAGAAGCAGCTATTTAATTGTGGGAAAGTTTCTACTGATTCTTTCTTGTCTTATAGAATAATTGTGATTCTACCGTGACAACTAAAACGCAAAAGACATACCATAGCATAGAAAAGATCCTTATCTTATTCAAATTGGATCATTCATGGAATTGATCATATTGAATAACTCTATTAAAGAGTGTCACTTTCTGTGTGTGTGATAGTAATAATAAGATGCTTGGTGATAATATAAAGAAAAAAATTTAATTTATAAGAGAATTGGAAGCTTCAAGATACATACCACAGAATAAGAACAAAAGGGTCACCACAACCTTGTTCAAATCCATCTTTAACATTGCTGCTTTAATTTCTTTGCTACCTTGGAATGGAGCTATCTGATTATATATATCATATATATATATAAATCTACTCCTTGTTACGAAGCCAATGATATAAGTTTTGTCAAGAAATTTTATTTCTAGAAATTTTGAGTTTTTAGGACTATTTTGAAAAGATTTAAACGTTTCTGGGAAATCCGGTGGTTTTAGCCTCTTTTTCCCTGCATCTAAATAACTAAATTGTCTTGTATCCCATAAATTTTGTTAAAATTACAAAATGGCTCCAAGGATCGTTATATTAGCTCCATCAACCCATGTCCATTCCATTTTTCCATTTTCTCTCCTCCGTGGTCGTTCCTCCCAACCAAGTCACCACCACCGCTGCCCAGCCTCTGCCACCACCGCCACTCCTCTGTCAATATCCGGTGACGTCCAGAAGCTGCCGACGAGCCACCACCACCATCTTTCTCCTCCCTTTTTTCATTTGGTGCATCTTCTCCTCCCTTCTTCCATTTTTGCTTCCATCTTCGAAACTTATGAATGTTGCTGGAATTGCCTTCGATTTTTTGGTGTTTCCTTGTTAATTTATGATGCTCTAAACGTTCCTAATGCTTGGTTTAATGCTTGACTCCTTATACACGAATTTTGGGGACCCGTCACCCTATAGGGTTTTGGGTAAACTTTAATTGGGTGTTTTGATAAAATCTGAGTTTTCTTAAAATTGTTAGTTTGGGTGAGCTTAATGGAAGATAATAATGATTTCTATTCCGTCAATTTGAATTTGGAACAGAGCATTTTGAAATTTGGTTATCGTGTATAAACTTTAAAGTTGCAATTTGGTCCGTAGGAGTGATTTTGATGGTTTTCTTTAACTAAGTGGGTTTCTATGAAATTATGGAGGATCTTGAAACTGTAATCTTGTATGTTGTTTTTTTGGTAGATATAATCTTGTATTTGAAATGTAAGAGTTGAAGTTCTATACTATGGTTGGTGTTGCAAAATGTGCATTTTCAATCTTGTTTAGTAATGAACTTTCTTGAAAAACTTGGTAATTGGAAAATCATTTGTTAAAGATCCCAAATATTAACCCAAGCTCATCTAGAATTAGATTGGTGTCTTATAATTGGTGTAGTTGTAACATCCGTGGGTTCGTTTTAATTAAAATATGACGTGTGAACTATAGTATTGTAAAATGCCTATATTTACTAGAAAAATGTTATTAGAAGGCAAATTATGATAAGTAAGAAGGTCAAAGTGGAAATAGATAAATAATTAGTTAGTAGAAGGAGGAAGGACTAGACTGCAAAACCTATATGTTGTCATAACTTTAGGGAAATGTAAGTAAATGCATGGGGAAAAGACATGGAAGTGATTTAAACCTTGGAGGGATTAGATTGTAATAGAAATTAGGGATGAAGGAGTTTAAATGGGAAATTAGCAAGTTTGGGGGTGGGGGGTGGGGGGAGAATTGTAATTTTAGCAAGTGTTATAAAAAGAAGAATAAAGAGGGAGAGGGAGTTCGCAGAACGTACAGAGAGAAAGAAAAAGAAAGAAAGAAAGAAAGAAAGAAAGAAAGAAAGAAAGAAGTAGAAGGGGAAGAGAGGAAGAACGAAAGGAAGGTTTGGGTCATCAAACCAACTCAAACTCAAGGTAGGACATCTGATTATCCCCATGGTAATACCTATACCATTCTCACTTCTCAATTGAATGTCCTGATTTGGGGTTTAGGCGTTTGTGGTTCTTCTTGGTATTTTTCTGGGATTCTCTCTTGCATGTCAAAATGAGTAAATCTGTTGTTACCTGGGTGATTTAATCATTGATGTGGCAATTTCATTTTGTATGAAAGGCTTGCTGTATAATTCGTAGTTTTGTGAAAAGATTGAAGTTAGGTTTTGCATCTAGTTATGATATGTATGAAGCTTTCTCTTGCTAGTGTGTACATTCTGAAAAAGAAAAGATGAGGTTATGTTGATGCTGTCTGTGTATGTGTGCTTCGACTAGGACCTAACTGAGGGAGGGATGAAGTTGAAATTTTCGAAATAGGCTCTGCTGTCTTGTTCCACAGGTCGCCGGTTACCCGCCGCAGGTTAGCAAGCCAGCGAGCAACTGGCGGACACACTCCAGTTTTCGGCGCCGGTTACTCGCCGGAATGCACTGTACCGGCAAGCAGCCGGCGGGTCTTCCCCTATAGTTTTATTTTATTTTTGTCTTTTTTTCCCACTTTAGTTTTCTTTTCTTATCTCTAATGCATATTGTGACATGTTTCAAGGCACATATGGTTAAAATTAACGACGAGGATGTTAATTTAGCTTGGGCTGAATTGTTTCAAGTATAAAGTTTTGTCTGTATGTTCCCATTTTCTCAATTGATCTAATGTACATTAATTGTGAATTAGATGACGGTGGATATGATTTGAATGATAAATGTTTGTTGCTATGATGGAGCTTGAATTATAATGGTAATTAAGTTTGATTGGGTTATTTCAAAGAATGTTGAAATGAAAGCCTGGACTTGAAAACTCTCATGTATTTGAGTAATATATTGAGAAGTGAAAAACTAGTGATTTGAGTATGATTATTTGTCAATGATTTGATAAATAGTTTGGTTGGTGTACGGTCAATTGTGGGAATAAATTATTCTACCTTTGAGATGGATTGGAAAGTAACTGGGCTTATATTCTTATATCTTGAAAGGGCATTATTGATGTTATACATGTGGTGATTACTATGTGATGTGAATTGATTGTGTTTGTATTTTGGGGTTATAAGGATCCCTGGTTGTGGACAATATTTTGGGGTTATAAGGGTCCTTGGTAGTGGACAATTGGTGTATGTGTGCTTGTCTTTATTTTGGGGTTGTAAGGGTCCTTGGTAGGGGACAATCGGTGATTTGTGTATTTGTGATTTATTTTGGGGTTATAAGGGTCTCTGGTAATGGACAATTGGTGTATTTGAAGTGTTAGATTATTTAATTCATTTATAAATTCTGTATTTCCAAATTTGACTGCTGACTGGCATGACGATTAAGACTTCTTTAGTGTGGAGGTGTTCAAGTCCCTTGTTTCTCTTTTGACTGAATTCTCTAGTATTGATTTACAGTCATGGAAGTGTTATATTAATTTCTGAGTTGGATTGTCATGAGAGTAGAGGTTTCTTTGTGTCTATTTTGATTTTTGATTAGGGCAGAGTTCTCTATTTGAATTCTACTGTTGAGCTTGTTGTTGTGTATATTATCGACCCCTCTCTATTTACAGGGAGGCTTTGTTAGAATTTCTATAAAAGTAATGGACGTGAAATGAATTATCAGTCATTAATGGTTATGCATATGATGATGCTAGGCTTATTGGCCATGGGTCCTCCTTATGATTCGTGCCAATCACGGAGGGTCGTGATTGATTTGGTGTGTGCCCAAGTTTTGTCATGAAATTTAGGGGAAAATGATATTTCAGTTATTCAAGCATTTATTTTTTCACCTTCAAAATTGGCATCAACTATTTATTTCTCATGTTATTCCAGATTAAGACATCCAAGCTGCACCATATAAGAAATCCTCTCCACCCACAAGCTTTCTACTTTCTAGAGTTTCATTATTTCACTTGATCAAGAATGAGCACTTCTATGCGACGCTTGCTCTCATCCATGGCAGATATCTCCATTGCCACCAACCCTGCACTTCACTGCATCAGATCCCAAGCTCCAACTGGTTCTGCTTCTGCCTCAGTAATGCGCTTTTTCGGTTCCTCAACTCAGCTATCTCAATTGCACCAAGATAAACCTGTTAAAGAACAAGCAGACTCACCCAAAGAGAATCTTCCTTCTGAGGATACACAAAGCCAGCAGGATGAAATAGACGATGATGACCACGACAACGACAGCCTTGTGAATAAAGAAACTGGCGAGGTCGGTGGGCCCAAAGGGCCTGAGCCCACCAGGTACGGCGATTGGGAGCGAAACGGACGGTGTTATGATTTTTGAACTTATTCTGCTGCTAATAAAATTTATTACTTGGTTTTTTTAATACTGGATGATGTATTTTGACCCTCAGGTGATGATTTATCAGAGTATGCAAGTTTTTCAAATGTCAAATATGAAGTTGCTTTCTATTCTTTTTTAATCTACTGTCTGTTGGGATTTTTGAGTATATATGGAAGAGATTACAGTTCGAATTTTTCTCGCCAATTCTATAAATTTTGGACCCTTCAACTGCCTCTTAAGAGTCATTAGCAAAAGCAGGGCTACTATTGGGCTTAGTTTTAGAAAATTTTTTTTTTTGGCCTGAGCTTAGTTTTAGAATTAAGTTAGGGTAGTTTTAGAAATTAGAAAACTTGACAATTTATAATTGTAAATGTTATATTTGGAATCTATATATTTTTTGAGTTTGTGATACAAATTTGAGAGCAATCAAAACTAAAACTCGTATTTGGATTTTATTATGATCTCTTGACATGATTGTTCTGAATAAGAAATAACAATTGACAAAATAGAATTTTTGAAAATGAATTTTCATATGAAATATATATAACAAATCACAAGATGGCCACCAAGTATCAAGGATGACTGTGATTGTTAGTTGGGATTGTTAGTTGGATCAAAAAATAGTTATAGAACCCAAAAGTGAAAAATTGTAGAAAATCACTTTTGAGCTGAATTTGATCTTATTTTTTGACGATGTAATTCTAATTGAACACAAAAAGACTCATCAAAAGTAACATATAACTGCAAATTTGTCGCAATCAAACTTGATTATGAAACAATCGGCTCACTTTTGGAATACAATTTGACCTTGTTTACTAACAATTCAAATTGGACAAAGAAAAGATTAATCAAGAGTAATATATAGCTTTAGACTTATCACAATCATACTTAAAATAAGACAGATATGACCTTATTCAGGGTGCGTTTGGTTAGGCTTTGAAAAGAAGTACTTTTTTCAACTTTTAATATTAAAGCTTTTATTTTAAAAATAAGTTATTTGTGTTTGGATGTAATAATTAAAAGTGCTTTTTATGATACAAATAATGTTTAGATGTAAATTTATATTCTCTCTCTTTCATATTGGTCAAGTAAAAAATAATGTTTAATATTGCTCCCATTTACCTTATTTGAGTGAATCTCTATTTCCATGTTGCATTGAGAAGTGAATGTTAATGTGCTATTTTCATGTTTGGATTTAAAAAGGACTACTAGGCCCAACATATAAGAGATTAACGAAAGCCCAATTTGAGTGTTTGTTGGCTATTATCGACTTAAATACCAATTTTACCCATCTTGTAATTTCCACCAAAAAAAATATTTACCAATTTTAATTCTGAGAAAAAAAAACAATTTTAAAAGGAAAAAAGTGGTTCATTATTCACTATGTTTTTTTTTAAAATTTTTTTAAAAATCTTTTTATTTGTTTTATCAATTCTATTTTATAAAATTTGGTGACAATTCTGTCTTCATAATCAGAAAAGACATTTTTTAAAATTAAGTTAGGGTAGTTTTAGAAATTAGAAAACTTGACAATTTATAATTGATGTTATATATAAAATCTACATATTTTTGAGTTTGTGATAAAAATTTGAAAGCAATCAAAACCAAAACTTGTATTTGGATTTTATTATGATCTATTGACATGATTGTTATGAATAAGAAATAACAATGGACAGAAATAGAATTTTTCAAAATGAATTTTCATATGAAATATATATAACAAATCACAAGATCGCCACCAAGTATCAGTGATGATTGTGACGAGTATAGATTTGTGTTTTACTCTTGACGATTTTTTTTTTTTGGTCTAATTAGGATAGGATCATTAGCAAGTGAAGTCAAATTGGACCCAAAGTAATTATGGAACTAAAAAGTGGAAAATTATAGAAAACTACTTTTGGGCTGAATTTGACCTTATTTGATTTTAATTGGACCAACAAGTATTCATCAAAAGTAACATGTAACTACAAACTTGTCACAATCGAACTTGAAACGAGAAAGATATGATCAACTTTACTCGTTTGATTATGAAACAAATTGTGTACTTTTGGAATACAATTTGACCTTGTTTACTAACAGTTCCAATTGGACAAAGAAAAGATTCACCAAGAGTAACATATAGCTCCAGACTTGTCACAATCAGACTTAAAATGAGATATATATGAGCTTATTCAGTCCTTAAGATCAATTTTGAGAAAAAATTTAGAACCAAAATTGCAAGAAAAAAAAGATAAAGGGATAAATTGCAACTTATTCTAAAGATAAGAGATCAAAATTGCATTTTGGCCTTTTAAAAAATTCATTAAGATAACTATACTGATTGTACTTAAATATATGTTTACGAAAACTAAATTTAATAAATTTGTCTTTTGAAAACTAAAATTCAATAATAGTCATAATTTCTTACTTTTATTTTTTTTGAAAATTATTCATAATTTTTTAATGATGTATAATTTAATTATAAAAGTAATCAATGTAATAATTTTATGTTACGATTTTTAGTATGATAGTTTCATATTTGACATTGCAAAAAATGTCAAAACAGAATTGCCATCAAATGATAAAACAAATAAAAAGATTTTTTAAAACAATTCCAAAACAAAAAACATGGTGAATAAGGAACCACTTTTTTCCTTTTAAAATTGGTATTTTTTTTCTCAGAATTAAAATTGGTAATTTTTTTTTTGGTCGAAATTACAAGAAGGGTAAGAACCCCAAACACCATCGGGCCCAAAAAATTGGTATTTAAGTAGATAAGTGCCAACAACTGAACAAAGGCTAAAATTGGGCTTTCGTTAATCTCTTATATGTTGGGCCTAGTAATCCTTTTTAAATCCAAACATGAAAATAGCAAATTAACATTTACTTCTCAATGCAACATGAGAACATCGAAATAGAAATTTGCTCAAATAAACAAAATGAGAGGCTAAACAATACCGGTTCCTCCAGTCCCTATGGGTAGCAATAGAAAATTAGACCATGGGGATGTGTGTTCTCCTCCTGGTAGGAGGAAGAGAGAAAGAGAAGAAAGAGGTATTCTATAAAATACCTTTTTTTCCCTCTCAAGTTATGTCTTGGATGTTATTTTGTCAATATTTTTTACTGTGTATGTAATTAATTATTTGGGTAAATTATACTTTGACATCCTATTTTATGGACTGATCTCACTTTGGTACCCTATATTTTCAAAAGTGACATTTTGGTACCCTATTCTTTGCACTGTTAACACTTTGGTACCCTGATCTATAAACCGATTTTACTTCGGTACCCTGTTCGTTCACGATTTGTTACCTTAGGAGAAATCAGCTCATCCATCATTGGTTGCAAGCGATTAACAATGATTTTGGACACAATCTTGTAGACAATATTACATAAACTAATCGGGCGGAAGTCAGACATAACAGAGGCATCATTGCATTTGGGAATGAGAACAATCTGAGTCGAGTTTATCATACACAAATCACAAGATCTGGTGAAAATCGCCGAAACCATGGCAAAGATGTCAGTTTTACAAGTGTCCCAAAAGTGATGGAAGAAACCTGGGGGAAAGCCATCAGGGCCAGGAGCCTTGAAAGCTTTTAACTGGAAGGTCACAGTCTGGACTTCCTCCATGGACGGAGGGTTGAGACATCCATCACGAGAGTCAAACGGTATAGACGGAAGTTGTAGCTGGTCCAACCAATTAGCAATGTCCCTAGAAGAAGAATCAAACTCGTCGGCATTGTAAATATTCTTAAAATAACACAACGCATGCCATTCAATATCCTCATAACGGTCAATCCATTGGTCGGCCTCGTCCTTTAATCGAAGGATAGAATTTTGGAGGCGACGCTTACGAACAACTTGATGGAAATAAGCCGTATTTCGTTCACCATGACACATCAACTTAATGTATTAACATGATGGACATTATGTTTTTTTGATAGATATTGGAATTTGGTGAAGAAAAAAGAAACAGAAAAGTGATAAATCAATAGAAACAACAAATAAAGCAATATTTTGGCAAAAAAAAAAATAAAAATAAAGCAACATATACAAAAATAAAGGAAATACATAATACAGGGTTCAAACCCTTGTCTTGTCAATGAAATAAAATGCAAGCTACTCATTTTGACAAAGGTCATATTATTAAATTTAGATGTTTACATTATTTAAGACAAGAGGAACATGTAATAAATTAGGGTGTTAGCAAATATAAATAGATGTGTTGGATCGCCCTGTGGTTCTAGGAAGGGACAGACCAAATATTTTAGTGAGGTAGAATGAGAATCAAGTGGGTGCATCAAGAATGAGAAAATGATGCCTTTTAAAGTAGTCATGAACGATGGGCGGATTAAACTATGGGCATAAACGATGGGCAGATTAAACCAGTCACAAACGATGGGCACAAACGATAGGCAGATTAAAACGCATAATTGAAAGTAGTAGTTTTGCCAAAAGATAGGCAGATAAGATTAGTGATTCAGCAACAGTTGGCACACGCATTATTTTATTATTTTCCATAATCATAATCCTTGTAATTTAATTCCTTGTAAAAAAACAAAAAAAATTCGTTTCATTATGATGAGAACGACGATATTAAAAATGATAATTTGGACAGGTATCCAGATGCACGTTCGGATCTATCCATAACGGATACCAGATATTGTATATATAGGACATTGATAGTAGAAAATTAAAAATTATTGAGTTGATACATTTATTCCTTTAACTATTCAATATTCGTCTAAAAAGAATAAATCTTTAGAGTACTAGTATCCGATATCCTATTCTATAATATAAATATTTTATTATATTTTGTGAATTTTTAATTTTATTTTCATAAACAATATTGCGTATCAAATATCTGATATATCTTATTTTTCAATTTGGATATCTTATAATATATGATATTTCTATTATTCTTTTAGTTTTTTTAGATATTTTTAATACTCTTCAGATACTAGATACTAAATAAGTATATATAGGAATATTGAATTATCGATTATGAATAGTGATAAAATAATTGGATACTTTATGTAAATTCGATGGCCTCCCATTAGCATTGTGATTGGGAATCTTTAGAATTTGTTAGATATAGATATGCTTCCTTCTTAGATTTAGTCCCGCATCACTTTTGGTCTCATATCTTTTGGTGAGATTGCATAATTGATCTTATATCTTAGTAAAAAGTTCAACTGTCAGTCTCACCTAACCCAAAGATATAAGACTAATTTAATTCTACATATGACCCAAAGAGTTGGAACCCTTTTAAAGACTGGAATCTAGTGGGTAGTTTTGTAATAACATGTTCAACCAAACAAGAAACAAGTCACAAGGTTTAACTAGTGAGCGCAATCAATGTACGTATGAAACAAGAAACCAGTTACAAGACTAAACCAGTGTGTTCAATCAATGGGTGTACGAAACAAGCAACTAGTCACAAGACTAAATCAATGGGCGCAATCAATAGGTGCACGAAACAAGAAACCAGTCACAAGACTAAATTAGTGGGCGCAATCAATGGGCATACGAAACAAGAAACCAGTCACAAGACTAAACCAGTCGGAACAATCAAATGACATACGAAACAAGAAACCAGTCACAAGACTAAATTAGTGAGCACAATCAATAGCCATACTAAACAAGAAAGTGATCACATAGCTTAATCGGTGGGCGCAATCAATAGGTGTAAACAGTGGGTGGATTCACATGACCAAGACTAGTGGTTTTCATATGAATAAGACTTAGGTAAAGTTTCTTATATCTTTGCTATAAGGTTTTTCAATAAATATTTAACATGTGACAAAAATTTTTTGCTTCACCAATCATGGTAGGAAAAAAAATATTAAACACACTTTTTTTATGATCAATGGTAGAAGAAAAAGAATGTAAACCGAGTTTGTGATTAGAGGAATCTTATAATAAAGATATAAGAATTTTTTTTTTCTTTTTTGTGTTTAGGTATATGTGAGGTAAATATAGTTGTTGATGAATTGTTGTAAATTTATGTTTGATAAAACAAATTCTATTTTTTCTACATATTTTTATTGTTTTTATCCTTTAAATTTGTTATTTATGCTAATACACCGTTAAAGTTTTGTATTAAAAAAAACAAGAAAAAAATCATTAAATTTTACACATGTTCATAAAATTCCTATTTCCCAAATTGAGGTATATGTCTCTGATGTATTCTATCACTTTTTTTAATTTAATTTTTTAAAATGATCATGTGTATATATGTCTTCTATATGAGATTTTTTATTCAAATCTTGCAATAAATGTAATTAGATCTCTATAAACCATAACTTGGTAACGACAACATTATATATCTATATCTATATATTATATTATATGTCTGAGGAGCTCTCTGACAATCGGTCTTTTATAACTATAGTATAAAATAAATTATCTTAACATTAATTAAAAAATTTAAACTTATTTGGATTGTCAATTAACATTTCAACTATAAATATATTTTAATGTCTTAGTATGAAGCCTCCCATTTAAAAGGAAGTATTGAAAGAAAAAAAAATAAGCCATAAATTTAAAAAAAAAATATGAATAAACTAACACATAATATATCAATAGATAAATTAATATAATGCGTGCAAGGAACGCGAAAACCGCTAGTTAATTTAAAGGCAAAACACTCTTTCATGCCCCTAACGTTTGCAGTGATTTTCAGTTATGCCCTTAACGTTTCATTTTGTTCAGACATGCCCTCAATGTGCAATCAACGTTTCAATTATGCCCTCAATTTTGACTCAATGCACATGTGGCAATCTTTTTTTGCTTATGTGTCATTTTTTTTGTTTGACTTGATTACGTGGCATCATGACTGGGCATTCTTATTTTTTTTTTTCCACCTTGGCATGATGACTGGATTTACATTTTTGAACATAAAAATTGAGTAAACTAGCAAATCAGTCCCTGGATTTAAGTTTTTCATCATCTTCATTCATTTTAGTCCCAAATTCTCAAAATAAAATTGTAAAGTGTCCCAAAACACTTCTAAACATTTCAATTTAGTCCTTAAAAGTATTAAAAACCCTAAAACTAAACTCTAAAATTCTAAACCCTAAAACCCTAACCCCTAAACCCCTAAAAAAACCACTCTCTTGCAATTTGGTCCCTAGGTCCCTAAATTTATTAAATCAGAATTAAAAAAAATTGGTCCCTAAATCCTAAGAAGAAGATGATGATGATGAAGAAGATGAAGATGATAATGAAATTAGGATTTAGGGACCAATTTTTTTTTAATTCTGATTTAATAAATTTGAGGACCTAGGGACCAAATTGCAAGAGAGTGGTTTTTTTAGGGGTTTAGGGGTTAGGGTTTTAGGGTTTAGAATTTTAGAGTTTAGTTTTAGGGTTTTTAATACTTTTAAGGACTAAATTGAAATGTTTAGAAGTGTTTTGGGACACTTTACAATTTTATTTTGAGAATTTGGGACTAAAATGAATGAAGATGATGAAAAACTTAAATCCAGGGACTGATTTGCTAGTTTACTCAATTTTTATGTTCAAAAATGTAAATCCAGTCATCATGCCAAGGTGGAAAAAAAAAAATAAGAATGCCCAGTCATGATGCCACGTAATCAAGTCAAACAAAAAAAATGACACATAAGCAAAAAAAGATTGCCACATGTGCATTGAGTCAAAATTGAGGGCATAATTGAAACGTTGATTGCACATTGAGGGCATGTCTGAACAAAATGAAACGTTAAGGGCATAACTGAAAATCACTGCAAACGTTAGGGGCATGAAATGGTGTTTTGCCTAATTTAAAAGAATCAACTTAATTTAAAAAAATCAATAGAATCAACAAATAAATGTACAAAAAATAAAAGAAAGACAGAATACAGGGTTCGAACCCTTGTCTTGTCAATGAAATAAAATGCAAGCCAATCAAAGGTCATATTATTAAATTTAGATGTTTACATTATATGAGCCGGAGGAACTGCAATAAATTAGGGTGTTTCATGTCAATAATGTACAATAGCCCAAGACAAACGTTTGTTAGTGAATATAAATAGACCAGGGCTTTGCATGCCTTAACAAGTACGCAAATATGTATGTAAAATAAATTAAGAACTAAATCGGCGACTCAATAAAAAAGAAGGTCCAAATAATAAATTTTCTCTTATTTTAATTACATGTAATATTTTTATCTTAGTATAGGCGAGAGGACGACCAGAAGACTCCTCCCACATATAATATAATATAGTATAGATGTGTTGGATCGCCTCGTGGCTCTAAGAGGGAGTGCCATGCATGCCCTCTCAATATTTATGGTCCTTTTATGTCAATTTAGTACTTCACATTCTTTCTTCTGTTTTGTTCTGTCTTGTCCAGCACATTACTTCACAGTTATTATATATCGCCATTTACAAGGAAGACTATGTGTGATTTGGCACCCATCACAAGGGTTGATCATCTACCAAATATTTAAGAACGGTCTCCATGTCCATGTCTTCTCACGATACTCAACCTGCATAAATACATATACATCCACAACTTTAATTAGTATCTATCTATTATATATATATAATAAAGTGCACGGAAAAAAAATTATAAAGAGCTACATAGGCGCTAGCTAATACTTAATCAATACAAAGATAATTAAAGTGATTACAATGTATATATATATTTGCATATATAGAAATTAAATTACTTCAAAATTTAAATTATTGCTTAAAAAAAGCTTTGGATTATATATTAGTGATACTATATATACTAGAAAATTGTGAATTTAAATCTCAATTGGACCCGTAATTAATTAACCAAATAATATATATTCATTTTTTACTTGAATATAATGATTTGGTTGTGCTAATAGCTGCTTGTTTTTTAAACTCCTGTTGCAATTTGGGTAAATCTCGTACAACAGGAACTTGACTACCTAAGAACAGATCGAAATGATCGGTTTGCTCTTGCATGATGGTAAAACTGCAAGCAAAATTAATCACAATATTTCAGATGTCAAATTATTCATTCATGTATATATAATACAACAACCATATTATATATAATTATATATATATGGTTGAATTGTATGTATATACACATATAGTTAATGAAATAATTAATTACCGTATCACATATGCTAGTTAAACGTTGCCTGGTCTCAATATACCAACCCTCTAGCCTCTCTTGAAACGAGAATTGTGGTGCACATATCATCTTTCCCTCATTTTGCTGTATATATATAGAGAGATGTTAAACAAGCACTTGAAAAATAAAAAAAATATATTTTAATACTAACTATAAATGAAGAGTGTGGTAAAATTAAGAATCTCACATAGGCTTTAGTTCTATAGACAAGAGCAATTGTGTCCATGTCTAACTGGTGAGCAATACAATTGTGTGGAACTCTGAATGAGGTTTCGAGTTCCTTGATCAATATGGTCGTTATTGACCTCCCTCTCTTCCTTGAGCCCTAATTATAAAAATTGAAGAATGTATGTAATATTAATTTATAATGCCTTACATAGAAATTAAATTACTTCAAAATAGAAATTATTGCTTCAAATTAAGATTTCTTATGAAAAATTTGTATAAAATTACCTCAAGGTTATCATGCTTCGGAACACTCACTGCGAAAACCATTGTATATCCATAACTCGTAATCTCTATCTTCGGCTTCAGTGGTTTCATTTCCGTCAATGAATCCTACAGATCAAATAGGTGTAAGACAGAAAGGAAAAATAGTATACCTATTAGTCCTTTTCATAGACTAAATAGTATATCGTCTTAATCTTTTAAAGACTAAATAGTATTAAACCGTTTTAATCTTTCCAAGCCTAAACTGTGTATTTCAATCTTTCGATGACTAAGTTGTTAACTCAGCGATTTTTGAGATTGAATTGTTAATTTACTCAATAAAAAATTATAAAGAGCTAGGTAGGCGCTAGCTAATACTTAATCACCCAAATATATATATGTCATACCCTAAAACATCTCCTTTCGGGGTTGTAAGCAGCGACATTTCCCGTATATTTGATGCCATTCCACTCCTTGCAAATCAGCTGGCCTATGAGATTTTCGGCCTCAAGGGTTATCGCATCATTTGGTTGTCGTCTCTGCAAAATATATATGTATGTATATCGATTGACCACCAATAATACATCTAGTTCCTAGCTAGCATATTATTAATTATAAATATGTGAAGTTAATTAAAATCAAAGCAATTCGATCATAATTAATGTTAAACTAACTATATCAATCATGATTGCATGTTGTAGTAGCACTGTTGAGATCAACTTTTGTGTTTAAATTAATACAGTAATCAGTTTTCAGATCGAATGCATACCACTGGTTCTGTATTAATGTCAGCTACATCTGCATTATTCACATCAACACCATCCACAGCGTAGCCTCCCATGTTGAAGGATGATTCCTCTGTATTTAAGTTTAAATGCGATGAGTTCATAATTACAGTCAAGATTATCAACTAATGAAATCAAATAGGATCTAAAAGTTGGTATGAATATAAAAAGTGAAACTTTTGAAGAGTTTGTATGGCTAAAACTATAATAAAAAAAATATAAAGGACTAGAATAAAATCTATCCCAAATATAAGGGACTAAAAACGCATTTTAGCCTAAAAAACGAGAGAGCAAAACATTAAACATGGGTCCGCAAAAAAGTGAAGCAGAACATGAAAATTTGAAAAGCACCTGCTCTTACTCGATTTGATCTGAAAATGGATCCACTGAAGTATGTATTCATTAAATATAACCAAAACTGTATTTGTGTAAATATACCCAAAATTGTATTTCAAGTTTAATTAACTTTTTATACTCACCATATATGTAATGTTTAGAATGTGAGTAAAATAATCCATGCGACTCAAGAGATGTGAATGAACTCCAAATCACATGAATCAAAGTTGCCTTCCCATCCATCCTGCACAATAAAAAAAAAATTAATTTAATGTAAAATTTGAAATTGTTTCTTACATATTTATACAGTATTAGCCTAATAATAAATTAGCTCAACGATATAGTAAGTATGAAACAAAAATTGATAAAATCAATAGGACTTTAAGTCTTACCCTGCAACATTGACAGATGAGGGAGAACGGATGAAATACTTGTTTGCCCACATTTAGAACGAAAGGACAGTTCAACAAATCCAAGGAAAGTTGAAGCACTCTCATAATAACAAATATGCCAACAGGAGGAAGGGACGGACCAAATATTTTAGTGAGGTAGAATGATAATCGAGTAGGTGCATCAAGAATGAGAAAACGATGCCTTTTAAAGATTAGAATCTGATGGGCAATATTGTAATAACAAGTTCAATAAAACGATGGGTGGATTAAACTGTGGGCACAAACGATGGGCGGATTAAACTGTGGACACAATCGATGGGCAGATTAAACTGTGGGCACAAACGATGGGCAGATTAAACTGTGGGCACAAATGATGGGCAGACAAGATTAGTAACTTAGCAACAGTTGGCACACACATTATTTTATTATTTTCCAGAATCATAATCCTTGTAATTTGATTCCTTGTAAAAAACCAAAAAAAATGTCGTTTCATTATGATGAGAATTATGATATTAAGAATGACAATTTGGACGGGCATCGGATCTATCCATAACTGTTGATTTTCGGTAAAATATAAAATATATAAAAATATAGAATGAGAGAGTAGTATGTGAGAAACACTTTTCTGGATTGTTATATATTTCTGAATGTCATGGGTATTTATACAAGAGTAGATAGTCTATTCTAGGAAATATAGTTAATACAATTGATTCTAAAATCTCTAACATCTAGGCTGATATTTAGGCTAATCTCTAGGGTCAACACTTTAATTCAGATTGATTTACATAATCAAATCTGATTCCTAACAATAACAGATACCGGATATTGAATATATAGGACATTGATAGTAAAAAAATAAAAAATTATTGAGTTGATAGATTTATTGCTTTAACTATTCAATATTCGTCTAAAAAGAATAGATCTTTAGAGTTCCGATATTCTATAATATAAATATTTTATTATATTTTGGGGATTTTTTATTTTATTTTCTTTAACAATATTGTGTATCAAATATCTGATATATTTTATTTTTCAATTTGGATATCTTATAATATATGATATATCTATTATTTTTTTGGTATTTTAGATATTTCTAATACTAGTTAGATACTGGATACTAAATAAGTATATATACGAATATTAAATTATCGAATATGAATAGTGATCAAATAATTGGATACTTTATGTTCAATTCCAAAGATTCTATGAAACGATGTCATTTAGCTAAAACCGAAAGAAAAGGGGAAGAATCAGAGGAGAGAGAATAGGGTAAGTTTTTTAAGAAGAAAAAAAAAAATAAGGAAACCGAGAGAGAAATTAAAAGATAGAAAGATAAGAAATTGAGAAAAAGAAAAGAAAAGTAAAGAAAGCAAAGGAAAGAGTGATATGTGAGAGAATGAGAAGGATTTTGTTATGGAGAAAGAATAAGTTTGAAGAAAGGGAGAAGAAGCAAAATTATGGATTCCTACAGAGGCAACATAAGAACACAATCATTCTTTTGTTTCAATAATAATTTTACTAACAAGGATTTTTCTATACACATTTTCAACTGTGTATTTCTATGTCATAACATAAAATTACAATAAAAAGTATAAATAACATGACAGCCTAAAAAAAGGAACGACCATGAAACTCGATTACACTATTAACTAAGACATGACAACGTATATATACATTTAGTATCAATTTAAACATTCCATACTAAGACATGACTAAGACATGACAACGTACATTAGACATGACAATTTAGGAGACTAAGGTGAAGTAGCTGATGCTACTTCGATGCCCTCCCATTAGCATTGTGATTGGAAAACTTTAGTTTTTGTTAGATATAGATATAGATATGATGCCTTCTGAGATCGTTTATGCAACACAATCTGAAAATTCCTTGTACATCACTAATGCTGGAAATTCAAAATGATTTATAGTGCAATACGTTAGTTCTCCTTTTAACTTTTATACCCGAATTCTGATAGTTTTCGTAGTTGATGCTTGTTATTTGAGTCTATTTTATGAACAACTTGGCTCCTGAATTATATAGCAAAGAGATGGAACAAATGAAATTGAGGGGAAGGATATGTAGTATTTGTCCAGACAATTTGGTTCTCGAATTAAGGTATTGCATTAAAAATTTTGGCCAATTTAGTCCCTGAATTATTAGTGTGACATGACAGGTTTATTTTTTCAATTTCCGGTTGAAGTGGTTTCTTAAGAAAAAGTTAAAATATTTTTTAATATATTTTGGGGATTAACGTGGCATTTAAGGTGTCACATCAGCACTTAACGGTCCACATTAGCCTTCTAATGTTACACATCAACAATTTTTAAAGGCTGGACTAATGGAGGGACTAACATGTTACAAGTCAACAAAATTTGAAGACTTGGTTGTACAATTTTGCAAAATCAAGGACCAATCTTCAAGCGTGCAAAATTGAAGGACCAATTAAACTAATTTCAAATCAAAACCTAGTTAAGACATTATAGATGATAAGGAGTGTCCTATATTATTTAATTTGAAATTTAAATTTATATGTAAACACACATTAACTAAAATATTCAAGAACAATAACTATTAAAGATCATATTGACATAAAGATTTCACAATTAAGGAATATAATAACTACTAAAATTACAAAGTGACATTAGTTTCTCAATCTTATTGTGTGGTTTGAGACTTGAGTTTGATAGCCAAAACATTCTACAAGCGACCTTAATCTACAGTCCAGATTAATGGTTCCAAATTCCATAAATTCAATTGACAAAATTTTAAAGAAGTTTTACATTACTGAGTGAGAAAATACCTCTAAGCAGAGGAGGAAAAGGAAGCCAAAAGTTGTTATTGTAGTTTAACATGGTCAATCCTTATCAACAGTATCCTCAATTGCATTTGATCCGCCCTAGATGCTTCAATTGTTTAAAAAAGGAAAAAGCTTATATAAACATTTGCTTGATATCTCACTTACCAAGCAGAAAGTGAAGCTAAAAAGAAAAAAAAAACTAATTTATCCCATCATCAAATAATAAAGCCTCACTTAAAAAAGAGAGGAAAGCTTCAAAAACTAGTTCGACATACATCAAGTTTAGATCAAGGACAATATCAGGTGAAAGTGGCACTGGGTGATATCTAGTGAGATGTGTGAATGGTGAACACGTAGTCAAACAGCATAAATCAGCTTACAAGAACCAGGAAGAAACGTTTCAAATTACAGGAATAAACGGGAATTAGGGTTAGTTGTTTACATACAGGTCTTGACTATTTTATAGTACTACTGATATCTTAAGATTCTAAGTACAAAACAGAAAAAAATCATAGACAGACCATTATAGATAAGTAATCATATCACATTTTAAAGGAAGATCAAAATCAACAACACTATTAAGTATTAACATTATTTTGTTTCATGTCATGACTAGTAACGATTCATGATATCAAATACCATTAACAGATTGACAATGATGGAAATATATACCTACAGCAGATATTACTGGATCAAAAGCAGGCTTTTTGCCTGAAGTAGGGACAAAGCATACCTTTGCCTCAACCTCATACAACCTCCTTTGATGTATTGAAAGTTTTGACTCAACCTCTGCTAAATCATGAAGTTGCCTTCAAAGTTGGCCACCACCCCTGTCATAATAAATTAACCTACACTGTGAGGCAAAATTACCTAGTAATATATGAATATGATTCAATGTACAATATGTAGAAGACATGAATATCAGTCAAATATTTGGATTGGAATGTAAATATACTACTACTGTTGATCTCAACAGCAAAGATGGTCATTACCTCCTTGGTAGCATCTGTGCTTTTGTAACCTAAGGTGGAACCAAATACATACTCCATACTCCCTAGCACTCTAACAAACTTCAAAATTAGAAACAACAGTGTTGAATATAATCATACAAAACAAAATCAAGGAAAAAAATTGGAAATGCAAAGCAACAACATTCCATACAGTTTATAATAACAGCTATCCAGATTGGACCAAATAAAATTAGAGAATGAAATGCAGACAACTCAAAAAAACATGGAACTTGCTTTCAGCACCTCTATCTCTCACTTAATAGGAAACTTAGAGAATTCAAGGAAGCATACCTTCAATCCTTCTTCATATCTAACCAAAGAAAGTGCCAGTTCAGCATTGTCCTCACCAACCTGAGGAATAATATCAAAACCATCATGCTCTGTCGATTTTGTTATGTGAACAGTAAAGACAATCTTTTATTTAGGCTTCAAATGAACATTGCATCACAATAATTTTATAACCATTCTAGGTCACTAATCAATTAACGGACATCCAACTTGAACCAAGAAACTCAAATGCAAATGTCAAAGTGCAATAAATTGTACAATTCTCTAGCAGCTAGAGCAATAGATAGAGATTAAAAAAAATTAAATGATTGAGAAACTAATATACCCATCCACACCCAACACTCCAACCACAATAAACTATGAAACACTTAGAATGCATATTTGTACATGTTCACCAACCCTTGGTAATCATAGATCTGTCCTTTGCAAACTGTGAACTCTGTTGATCTTGGTGATTAATCTGGCTAGCATCCTGCTGTCTGGAGTCATATCGATTGCCGAACTCTATTCTCCCTGATATTTTCCCAGGACCTTTCTTCGGAAGGAGGAAGTTGTCCAGACCTGCCACGCCAGTCACGCTTGTCTGGCTCAGAATACCGGTTTTGAAATTGATGTGGAGGTTGCTGAGAAAGGGAATACATTTTTTTATTAAAATTAAGAGAGAGAAGAAAAGTATAGAAGATAAATATTGCCATGTGTCTACACTAACCAAAAAACAAGAAATAACTTCATCCTCGGTTGACGAGAAGAGAGAAACATCAAAATTAAAACTCAAGCAGCAATAAGCTCCAACCAAAAGCACCACAAACCCACAAATAACAACAACAACAACAACAACAACAACCAAAGCCTTATCCCACTAGGTGGGGTTGGCTATATGAATCAACTGACGCCAACGTGTTCTATCCTTGCACATGTCAACCGTAAGGTTATTGATAGCTAAATCTTTTCGGATAGTTTCTTGGATAGACAGAAAAAGAACCAGACACAGTAAACATCAAATAACATACATCACTGAACACAGACAATTATTATATATTAAGAATATTTTTGCATGTACTGAATAACCAGCTACTAATTTTCGAAACTTATAATTCAATAAACCCCTCCAAAAGGAGAAATTACATCGACATCATTTTATTTTTAAAATGTCTTACAATATTTTTGCCCCCAAAAACCTTCTTGATAAAAATTTTAACCTTTCTATACCATTCAAAGAGAGAAGAGAAAGAGACAGAAGTTAAGGGTCAATATATACACACACACACACACATTAAGGACAGCCAGAGCAATTCAGAAGTCAAAACATGAATATTGAGAAGAAATTTAGAATGCATTATGTTCTTCTAACAATACAAGCCAAAGAGAGAAAATGAACCAAAGATTATGCAGAACAACTATCCAGAGTTAAAGAGAACAAAGCAGGTGGCCTTCAAATGAATCAGAGAGTTCCAAAACAATTCTTAATTATTATTGCCATTCTAAAAAAATTCAGTCTAAAACAGAACGTGTGGTCCAAGAACATAATTAAATTTTTGAAATGAACATGATTCATCATCACCTTAACAAATGCCATAAAATTGAGTGTTACCGATTTTCTGTCAAACACTTAAAGAAAAGATTTTGAAAAAGAATAGTTCAAAATGGAAGTGTTCAAAGCATCTAAAAATGCTACTCAACAATCTAGTCCACAAAAACCATAGCAGAAGGAGAAAAAGAAAAGTTCAAAATAGAGGTTCAAGTAAGGAAATTAAATAGTGGGAAGTATATAGGAAAGGAAGAAGGAAGCATGACTTTTGAAAACTAAGAAATGAAAAACAAGTTAAAAGTGCAAGGCTTTTGAAAGCTAGGCTCTATACTAATTAAAGGAGTGATGTAGCTAGTTTATGACAAGACATAAGAGAATTAATTTATAGGAAAGGAAGAAGGTAGCAGTGGTAGAGGTGGATAGCCGTAAACCATAATCCACTTTGTTTCTCTGTCAACCCCCACTAATGTCAATGTACCCCATCACCTGATTCATACTTCAGCTCCCATCAGAAGAGTTTGAACTAGCTTGCTATAATGCCATTCAGAAACCCAACAAAAAAAAATTGGAGACCATTTTCTCTCCCACTTGCTATTAACAAATCACTAAAAATACTAATTATCACTATGACAATGCCATAATGAAATACAAATGAATAATTACCAGAAATATTGAACCATTCCAGACACCAAAATAAAAATAAATAAATAAATCCCTAAAATCCAGTAATACAAAATGATACCAAAAGAAAAAGACCAATACCACAAATGAAATCCATAATACCAAATGAAAGAATCAATAATCAATAATATAAAAAAAAAAAAGTATACACAAGAATAGTAATCCCTAAAATGAAATCTTGAATCAATAGGAAATTCATTTGTCAATCAGTAACAAAAATCCTAAATAACAAACTTGAATTGCCTAGTATGCATTAAAATATGAAGAATTGAAATAAACAGCATAATTTTGCTATGAGTTGTTAGCGCAGCCAATATAACTATTTCACTTCGCTTGATGTCACTCTTTGTTGCCAATGACTTCCTAAAGAGGCAGAGTTTTCAATTACTTTCAAAAGAGTAGCATGCAATTGAGCATCAGCGACCAAAAACAAGCAGAAATTCAAAGCAGGACAAACATCAAACACCTGGTAGGCAAGAAGAAATTCAAGCATATAGCTAAACAGCCACAAAAATTCAACAAAATGGAGAGGTGAATTGAAAAAATCACCGTATGTAAGAGTCGCCACTGGCAGTTGCCCATGCCGACGAATTTGTCCGCTCTGTAATCGTGAACAGAATCGCGACATTGAAGGATGCATCTCTTCGTAGTTTGTTGACGGCATAGTGATTGACGACGGCGGTAATTCTGTAGTTCGTGAGAGAGGAAGGGTTTGTGAAATTTCCCTTCAAGATTGATAATGAGATAGAGAGAGAAAGAGATTTGGTAGGGAGAATGAAAATGGAGAGTTCAAGTCTATTACTGTTTAACTTATTGTTCAACAATGTTGCAACAGCACCATACAAATGACGAAGGAGTTTGATTTCAAAAGCTTCTCTACCTTAAATTGAATGGATAGTGTGACAAAAAAAAAACAGTTTATATATAATTCATGTCATTTATACATTAAACACATATCAATCTTTTCTTATTCAAATAATACATGTTATTAGAAAATAACATAGAAAGATATGCATAAAAAGAAATTAGGGCTAAATTACACTAAGACCTGGTAAGTTTTAAGTCGGGGTAGAAAATACTTTTGAGTTTCAAGACTTGACAAATAGAACTCTGAAGTTTTCAACTTTATTCACTTATGATCCATAAATTTTAAAATTTTATAGATAAATCTTTTGAGCTTTTAATTTTGTTCACTTGAGCACTCTTCAATAGCCTCATGATTTTCGAAGTTCATGAGTCGTAAGTGAACAAAATTAAAAGTTTAGGGATTTATCTATCAACTTTTGAAACTCACAGGTCCTAAGTCAGTGAAATTAAAAACTCAAAAAATCTCCCTGTCAAGTTTTAAAACTCGATCAGGGTTTTTTCTACACCCAACCTAGTGCATTTTAGCCAAAAACTAGCAAATAAAGAGAGAAATCATCACAAGGCAGCAAAATATGTTATATTACTATCACTTGTATATTTATCTAGTGGCTCCTTCCCATATTTCCATGTCAACTTCCCAGATGAAATCTTCCCATTTTGAGGTAAACCCTTTCTTTAAAAAGTGACCCTAAGGAGGCGTTTGGCACATGGATTGAAAATAGTCTCCGGATTATGAGCTTCAGACTAAATTAATCCCGCGTTTGATACGCGAATTAGAAAATTAGTCCCAAGAATGCCTTAATCCCAAGAATTTCTCACAAACCCTTGCCATTTTTTATTTTTGTCAGTAAGTTTTACTTTACAACTCATCTATGCCACCTTGAAGAGAAGAAATTTATTAAGTTTGACTCTGCGTTTTTCTTTTTTGTTCATTTATACTTTTTCTTTTTCGTAGGATGTTCATTTATACTTTGCTGATATATATCTATATATATATTTGATGTTTTTTTTGGCTTCAACCAATCTTGCTAAAACTTAATGTTTTTGGCTCTACTACCACCTTCACTCCTTTAGGTTCTTGAATTTTCACAGAGTATGTGCTAGGAGAACCAACATTTGTGACTTTGGGAGTAATTGTCATAGGGCTAACACATATATTCCACATTGTGAATTATCTTGTAAGAGATTCTTGGACATTTGAAACGATTGTTGAAATATGAGATAACTAAATCTTTCTGCATATCCAATTCCACACAAGAAGTTCAAGTAATCATATTGTGTTAGATCGATCATAAACCAGGCCAAGGTACATGGCACGGTCAGGGCAAAAATAGCCGGAACCGTAGGCTAGTGGAGTCACATTAATTGAAAGTTTGGAAATGTGATTACTTTGACAATGCTAAATTGTAGCATTGAATGGATTGTGATGCAAAATTTTTGTTAGTGTACTTGAGAAATTTTGTTTGGCTATGGTTGAATTATTGATGATCTGGTTGGAACAAATGAGACATGTAATGAATGTGAATGGTTAATTTATAAGTATATCTTCTTTCGCTTCCTCGATAATTGAATTTTGTGGGCAAAATTCTTTTAAGGGGGTGGGAAATGTAATATAATATCCATATTTAATTTTAATTTAAATTGTTGGTGTGAAATGAAATATCATAAAATAAGTATATTTGATTAGAAAGATGTGAATTAAATGTCTTAATTGGAGCTTGAGAGAAGAAAATAAAATATAAAGAATAGGGGAGTAGATAATTATGATATGAGGAGGACCAAAGTGCAAATAAATAAAGAAATTGTTGGCATTCATACTATACGAATTTGCTTCCTTATGTGTATGATTATGAGACTGATGTGACTATTCTGTGAGTTGAATGGTGAATATATTCTTGTATACAAGCTCCAAGATAAGTTAGAGTGAGTATATATATGATTGAATTGTCTTAGAAATTGTGCTAGTAATGAGATGTTATTGATTATATGATTTGATTGAGAAACATATGCATATGCTCATGCTCCCCTATAAAGGGTTGAGATAGAAAAGTTAAATAGAAAAGAAATTCTCATAAATGAATAGAGATGGAATAGGTGATACTCCCTTAAGAAGGGTTGAGATAGATGATACGGTTAATTACTCCTAGGGATGAGTTGAGACAAACGGTTGAATAAATTAAACTGACTTTGTGAGATTGATTTGCTATGAATGGTAATTGTGTTGATTCTATCTTGTGATGATGAGGGGTTAATTATATGATTGATATCCAATGCATAAGCTTCTTGATCGAGTTTTCTTAATGGAAAATATGAAATTCTGGTTGTATATCCTATTTGTTCACTGAGGATGTCGATTGACGCTGGTGTTATTATTTAATTTTTATTTGAGTGTTGAATGTCTTGGGTTCACTGAACTTGGTTGTGGTGATTCTTGATGGATTGTACAAGTTTTTGAATGATTTTAGTTTAATAAAGATGAAATAGTTATAAATTCGATTAGAGAGTTTGAGTTTCAAGAATTAAAGTTCATGTGGTTTTATTTGAAATTGTTGAATCATGAGAAAGATGATTATAAGTGACGTTCTATGACTTTCCTTCTTCTCTTGGAGAGAAGAAACTGAGAATTGCAAATTTTTGTTTTGGAGAAAACTACAAGATGGTCATTTTCTGGTCTTTGGAAAAAGTTACAAATTGGTCCTTTACAATTTTGGAGAATTCACAGAATGGTCTTTTCAGAATTTAGAGTAAATTACTAAATGGTTCTTTTAGGAAGTGAATTTCCTTAAAGAATGAAGTTATATTGAGTTCAAGTGATTTGGAATTAATAGACTAGTGAAAATTTTGTATGTGATGAATAAAAATATATAGAAAAAAAAACAAGATAGTTGGCTAGTTCAACGACAAACTATGTTCTTGGAACACATTTGTGATTTACTAATATAATGAAGTGCTATTTATTTATCTGTTATGGTTTGGCAGGCTTGAGACAGATTTAGTTTATATATATATATGATATGGATATGATTATTGACTTTGCTAATTTGCGTTGTTTCGATTCAAGTGATTGTAATACTTCTTGTCGAGAGACTGTTTTGTTTAAATTGAAACACCTTAATTACCTGTTGGTTGTCAATTAGAAGCATATATCTATTAATTGAGAATCTCTTTTGGTAGTAGGTTATATCTTATCATGGCACATAGTAATTTGTTGATGGGGAAGAGATCTAGTATGCATATTTGATATAAAGTATTAAACCAGTGAGCTAATTTTCTTTTGTGATTGGAGTGTATTAGTTATTTAGTAATGTGAAATTGAATTCTGTCTTTAGTGACTTCTATTCTTAATGGGTAGCTTATTAGCATTTGAAATTCAAATGCTCAATCTAGATTTGGCAACAGGAAATTCAAGTTCTAGTATAGTCTTGGTTGAATACTAGTGACTGGTAATCATCAGACTTCCCTCTGAATGATAGAACTCAAAAGTATAGTTGTGATAACTTTTGACCGTGTTGTAATTGATCTTGTTCTGTAACATTTGAAAATCATGAGAAGTAGGAGAGGAATTAAGTATCCTTGCACATTTGAGGAGTGAGATAGATTTTAAGTTTAAATTCGGGGACCGAATTTCTTAATGGGGGAAGAATGTGATATCGCAAAATTTTAAAGATTGATTTAGAAATTTATAATAAGAATTTAAAGGCATTGGAATATAAAAATTGGATTTTTAAAGGTCAATTTTTTGAGTCTAGATGTTTTTCAAAGATTTTGATAAAGATTTGGGAGCGAACAAAATTAAATAAAATCTTATTGGAATTTATTTTGAATTTAATATGTGACACTTTTGAGTTATAAATGAAAATTTATATGGATGAAATCTTCAAAAATAAATTTAGTATCTTAAAACTAGTCTTCGCGAAGAATCCAACGATATAGATTTTATTAAAAAAGAATTTTTGTTGAAAATTTTGGTGTTCAAGGACTTAGTTAGAAGAAACTTAACATTCAAGGTGCAAATTGTAGGAGATTGTGCCCTAGGGCCAATCATTTTANCAACAACAACAACAACCAAAGCCTTATCCCACTAGGTGGGGTTGGCTATATGAATCAACTGACGCCAACGTGTTCTATCCTTGCACATGTCAACCGTAAGGTTATTGATAGCTAAATCTTTTCGGATAGTTTCTTGGATAGACAGAAAAAGAACCAGACACAGTAAACATCAAATAACATACATCACTGAACACAGACAATTATTATATATTAAGAATATTTTTGCATGTACTGAATAACCAGCTACTAATTTTCGAAACTTATAATTCAATAAACCCCTCCAAAAGGAGAAATTACATCGACATCATTTTATTTTTAAAATGTCTTACAATATTTTTGCCCCCAAAAACCTTCTTGATAAAAATTTTAACCTTTCTATACCATTCAAAGAGAGAAGAGAAAGAGACAGAAGTTAAGGGTCAATATATACACACACACACACACATTAAGGACAGCCAGAGCAATTCAGAAGTCAAAACATGAATATTGAGAAGAAATTTAGAATGCATTATGTTCTTCTAACAATACAAGCCAAAGAGAGAAAATGAACCAAAGATTATGCAGAACAACTATCCAGAGTTAAAGAGAACAAAGCAGGTGGCCTTCAAATGAATCAGAGAGTTCCAAAACAATTCTTAATTATTATTGCCATTCTAAAAAAATTCAGTCTAAAACAGAACGTGTGGTCCAAGAACATAATTAAATTTTTGAAATGAACATGATTCATCATCACCTTAACAAATGCCATAAAATTGAGTGTTACCGATTTTCTGTCAAACACTTAAAGAAAAGATTTTGAAAAAGAATAGTTCAAAATGGAAGTGTTCAAAGCATCTAAAAATGCTACTCAACAATCTAGTCCACAAAAACCATAGCAGAAGGAGAAAAAGAAAAGTTCAAAATAGAGGTTCAAGTAAGGAAATTAAATAGTGGGAAGTATATAGGAAAGGAAGAAGGAAGCATGACTTTTGAAAACTAAGAAATGAAAAACAAGTTAAAAGTGCAAGGCTTTTGAAAGCTAGGCTCTATACTAATTAAAGGAGTGATGTAGCTAGTTTATGACAAGACATAAGAGAATTAATTTATAGGAAAGGAAGAAGGTAGCAGTGGTAGAGGTGGATAGCCGTAAACCATAATCCACTTTGTTTCTCTGTCAACCCCCACTAATGTCAATGTACCCCATCACCTGATTCATACTTCAGCTCCCATCAGAAGAGTTTGAACTAGCTTGCTATAATGCCATTCAGAAACCCAACAAAAAAAAATTGGAGACCATTTTCTCTCCCACTTGCTATTAACAAATCACTAAAAATACTAATTATCACTATGACAATGCCATAATGAAATACAAATGAATAATTACCAGAAATATTGAACCATTCCAGACACCAAAATAAAAATAAATAAATAAATCCCTAAAATCCAGTAATACAAAATGATACCAAAAGAAAAAGACCAATACCACAAATGAAATCCATAATACCAAATGAAAGAATCAATAATCAATAATATAAAAAAAAAAAAGTATACACAAGAATAGTAATCCCTAAAATGAAATCTTGAATCAATAGGAAATTCATTTGTCAATCAGTAACAAAAATCCTAAATAACAAACTTGAATTGCCTAGTATGCATTAAAATATGAAGAATTGAAATAAACAGCATAATTTTGCTATGAGTTGTTAGCGCAGCCAATATAACTATTTCACTTCGCTTGATGTCACTCTTTGTTGCCAATGACTTCCTAAAGAGGCAGAGTTTTCAATTACTTTCAAAAGAGTAGCATGCAATTGAGCATCAGCGACCAAAAACAAGCAGAAATTCAAAGCAGGACAAACATCAAACACCTGGTAGGCAAGAAGAAATTCAAGCATATAGCTAAACAGCCACAAAAATTCAACAAAATGGAGAGGTGAATTGAAAAAATCACCGTATGTAAGAGTCGCCACTGGCAGTTGCCCATGCCGACGAATTTGTCCGCTCTGTAATCGTGAACAGAATCGCGACATTGAAGGATGCATCTCTTCGTAGTTTGTTGACGGCATAGTGATTGACGACGGCGGTAATTCTGTAGTTCGTGAGAGAGGAAGGGTTTGTGAAATTTCCCTTCAAGATTGATAATGAGATAGAGAGAGAAAGAGATTTGGTAGGGAGAATGAAAATGGAGAGTTCAAGTCTATTACTGTTTAACTTATTGTTCAACAATGTTGCAACAGCACCATACAAATGACGAAGGAGTTTGATTTCAAAAGCTTCTCTACCTTAAATTGAATGGATAGTGTGACAAAAAAAAAACAGTTTATATATAATTCATGTCATTTATACATTAAACACATATCAATCTTTTCTTATTCAAATAATACATGTTATTAGAAAATAACATAGAAAGATATGCATAAAAAGAAATTAGGGCTAAATTACACTAAGACCTGGTAAGTTTTAAGTCGGGGTAGAAAATACTTTTGAGTTTCAAGACTTGACAAATAGAACTCTGAAGTTTTCAACTTTATTCACTTATGATCCATAAATTTTAAAATTTTATAGATAAATCTTTTGAGCTTTTAATTTTGTTCACTTGAGCACTCTTCAATAGCCTCATGATTTTCGAAGTTCATGAGTCGTAAGTGAACAAAATTAAAAGTTTAGGGATTTATCTATCAACTTTTGAAACTCACAGGTCCTAAGTCAGTGAAATTAAAAACTCAAAAAATCTCCCTGTCAAGTTTTAAAACTCGATCAGGGTTTTTTCTACACCCAACCTAGTGCATTTTAGCCAAAAACTAGCAAATAAAGAGAG
>QANZ01029123.1:17564-37862 GCA_003254925.1 Chamaecrista fasciculata | reverse complement strand
AGGGGATACTACAGATATTGTGAAACTCGGTGATCATCAATTAAAAGAAGTTACAAGCTTTAGGTATTTGGGAACAATTTTGCAAAGTAAGGGGGAAATAGAAGAGGATGTTAATCACAGGATCCAGGCAGGGTGGATGAAGTGGAGAAAGGCCTCAGGGGTTATCTGTGATAAAAAAGTGCCGCTTAAACTAAAAGGAAAATTTTACCGCACGGCAATAAGACCCGCTCTATTGTATGGTACTGAATGTTGGGCAATAAAAGGGCAACATGAGCAAAAATTCAACGTGACCGAGATGAGAATGCTTCGTTGGATGTGTGGTCACACTATTATGGATAAGATTAGGAATGAAGTCATCAGAGAGGAGGTTGGTGTGGCGCCTATCATTGAGAAATTGGTCGAAACACGCCTTAGGTGGTTTGGGCATGTGCAAAGAAGACCTGTAGAGGCCCCGGTACGCAGAGTTGATCAATTGGTAGAGAATCCTATAATCCGGGGAAGGGGAAGACCAAAGAAAACTATCCAAGAAACTATCCGAAAAGATTTAGCTATCAATAACCTTACGGTTGACATGTGCAAGGATAGAACACGTTGGCGTCAGTTGATTCATATAGCCGACCCCACCTAGTGGGATAAGGCTTTGGTTGTTGTTGTTGTTGTTGTTGTAAACTTTAGAGACAAAATGATTGAACCCTCTCAACAATAATGTCGCCTTTCGGAAATATACTCAGATCTTTTTCCTAAGGTATAACTCGACAACCATTACACCAAACACTTGTTGGTAAATATTACAATTTACATCCCACTCCTAGTATATATTGTGTCTTAATGTGTGAAAGAATAAAATATTTCCGTTATACATAATTAATTTTATTTTTATAGCAATTAACTAGACATTACATCCCATCATACATGTGACTATTATATCTCCCTAGAAGTGTCTTTCAATTTTATAACTTCATTATAGAAATTAATATTAATATAAATTATATATCCGACATTGTCTCATAAATAACATTCATGTGTGTTTCTATCCATCCGAAAAAAATAAAACATGTGTTGTGTTCTATTGGAAGAACCAAGGTGAGAGAATAATGGATCTTCTGTCTGTTACACGTTACACCATAACTACTAGTTCATTCATCTATTAATTACTGCATGTTCATCTGCATATGCATTAATGATAATTTTAATATTTTACATTACATATTAATCAGCCTACAAATTTATGTAATAAAAATTTGACAACAAAAATCTAAGGCTACAAGGCAAAAGTATTTCTTTTTGTAAGTTGTAACCACGAGATGAGAGTATTCCTTAATAGTTTCTTCATTTCATTTATTTTTTTGGATGAGTAGAGGTTAGTCCTAGAATATTCATCAGTTTGATAGTCAATAATTTTTTTTTAATCATGCCAGAGTTTATTAGTGGATAGTATTAGACATTAAATCTGCTATATAGTATATACATATTGTCCCAAAATCAAACCTTCACTTCATCTTTTAATTAAGTTGTGATAATTCGAATCTCATTTATATATCCTTAAATAAAAGATTTGTAGCGAAGAAATAAATTATAAATATCTTAATTCACACCAAAAGAAAAAAAAATAGTTTTTTATAACGAGTTGACATTTCTAATTTTTGAGAGACCAAATAGTCTATTTCAAAAATGCAAGGACCAAATAGTTAAAAGTGTGAAAAAAGAGGGACCAAATAATATGTTTCCTCATAAAACAAAATTCCCCAAAAGTCACATTACGTCAGAGTTTTGACCAAGTCTCCAATGACTGTACCATTGGCGTAAGAATTGGAGACAATAAGACATATGTGGGAGATTCTTTCTTTTCCACAGATATTCTTTAATGGAGAGCAAGCAATCTGACATTAATCTCTATCAACAGGAATTCAAACACATATTCATCAGGTGAGAAATTAACTCATTTCACTAGATACATCCAATCTCTATTGGTACATAGGTGGGAGATTAACTAATATAGAATTGTTGTCACTGATCTCTGCTGGAAAATGAGCATATTTATCAGATAAACAAACACAACTTCTAACATTAGAGTGCTCCATAAACAGAAAAATAGCTTTAAAAATACATCTGAAAAACAAAAGAAAAAAGAGAAAGAAACTCCTATAAAGCATACATGTGGATCAGTCTTCACTCTTTTGGCATTCATGATTATTTCTTTGTTCTCTTTGCTCCCCTACAAGAATGGTAAAGTTCAAAATTATATCAAAATCTTTAAACCCCAAAATTTAAATAGACAAGAACTCCAGAAGATGAATGCTTACTCAGACTCTGGTTGTGATGCAGCAGGAGGCACCCTCTCTCCAGGTCCCTAATATTGTTCACACGCTAAAGTTAGAACTTGAACCAGTTATGCGCATAAAAAGTGTACCTCACAAGAGTTTCCATCACAAGCAAACACAATTAAGTGATCAGGACTATTATTATAAGCTAACCAGCTGCACTTTTAATTACAGTTGTATGGAAGCATATCAATTCTAATGTGGGAGATAAGAAGAGCATTTGAAAAGAAGCAATTAAGTGATATACCTGTGCCAAACGCTCCTCTTTCCTGGCCAACTTTCCCTCCCTGCTTGCCTTGCTCTTAGCACGCTTAGCCTCAAACTGATCCAAGAGTGTCTTCTCTCTAGCTTTTTCGGCTTTAGACTTGTGGATGCTCTCCATCAAAACCCGCTTGTTCTTGAAGACATTACCTTTCACCTTCATGTACATGTCGTGGTACATGTGCATGTCAATTTTCTTGGATTCACGATACTTACGAAGCAGACGCCTCAACACACGCATTCTCCTCATCCACAGAATTTTTGTAGGCAGCCTTGCCTCCCTAGTACCCTTGCGCTTACCTTCAAGTATGAATTAAAAACACTACTTCAAGTTGACACTTTGCATTATCAATGGCAGCTTGACAAGAGACAAAATTGTGTAACAGACCAAAATGACAGATTCCAATAATGATTCTTACCGTATCCAGAGTGACGACCCTTTCTCTTGGCCTCTTTCATTCTCCGCGCATGTGATCGAGAGTGAATCTTAGTTGGCTTCCTGATGATGAAACCATCCTTCACCAGTTTTCTGATGTTTTGTCTTGTCATCAACCATTTAAAAATAAGAATTAGAACAATCACCATCAACAAGACCTAGCAAAAGGAAAAGTTGACTCAATTTTGACACCTAAGTGCAGATGGAAACCCATAAGGCCATAACCAAGAATCTTAGAAATGAAAAAAATAAAATAAAATCACCATCGAAGGAAGTTCATAACTGTATGTGTATTCATTAGGGTGTAAATAAAATTTTCTTTGCTTGGTTTGCTTCATTATATATATCAGCACTTCCACAATCCATATCTTTAAAGTTAGGTGGTCTACGTCTAATTTTTATGAGTTACTTTCTTTCATATGTATGATAGACATTTTTCCAGGATTTCTTCATCTCCAAATCTCCAATATTTCAGGCTTCCCTTGCCTCTAAGGATCTAACTTCTTCCGTAAGCCATTACCAGAGAAAACACAAAATTAAGAATCATTTCAGATCGACAGTTCTATTACTGCCAATGCCTGCTATATACTTCATGTGTTTGCTTTCACTGTATTAAGTGCAACTTTAAAACACAGTTTAAATGCTCTCTATCCACCCTCTCTTGGGTATCCATTACATATTAGTATAAAGAACAATATTAACACTCTGATCTTCATTTCCATCTTTAAAGACACTGATCAGCATTCCTTTCCTTCTTTCATCACTCACTCAAACTGTTGACAAAGGCAGGAATAATCAGGATAGCTCAGAGAGCTCCCTTAGAAATTAGAATGATGGGAACAATTTCATGCTGATAGTATTTGTAAATTATAAGTGGAATTAATGAAATTCAATCATTCATCAGATGCTCTGTTATTCAAAAACTTCAACTCCCCCATTCCAAATAACCCAGAGGTAACATAAACTCCATTATCATCACCATGGGCAGATTTTGAGCTCTTCCAGGCAAACAAATTGAAGTAAGCCAATTTCAAGAAACATCAATTGATAAAAGAATATGAACACACAGCTATCGTTTTCGTTTGGGATCGAGCTGATTAGCGGAAATTCCCGTCATTTCTATGGCATTTCACTGGCATAATTATGATCGGACAAGTAAAAGAAATTGCGGAGGGGAAAAAAGAGAATTACTGGAATTCGCCATGGATATCTCGTTGACCTCATTAGGATCGAGCCACACCTTCCCTCTTCCACACTTGAGCACGCTAGAAGCGAGCCGCTTCTGAAGCTTCAGCGAAACCATGGCTTCTAGTCTCTGCCTGTGGTAGTAAACGAGAAAAAATTGTAAGGTTTTATTTACCAGACGAAACTTTCATACTATGTATGTATTAGGGTTTTGTTGGTGGTGTAGTAATATTTGCAATGTGCCTTCCAATTACATTGGTAATATTAATAACTAATAAATACTAAGTTGTAAATAGCAAGTGTTCTTGACTGGTAACAACATGATGGCCCAAAATTTGAAGTACCAAAAGTCACTTGAATAATAGAAAATCTTGTGACATTTTGTGATAAAAGTGATAAGGAATAGTTAGACTATGGATCTACCTTTAGGATTTGTTTGAGCCTCTCTATTTTTTTGAGTCGGTCTAAGCTTTTGAAATAACTCAAATATCTTATAAATGGTCCTATATATAAGATTTCATAGAAGATAATGAATAAATGCACTTTTTCATTGATGAATAATGAATACATGTATAGAAGCTGTAGTTGAAATGAATATTCTAGAGAAAGAATAAGAAAAATAAATGTAATACTAACAGATTTTGTCTTAATGTACAGCACACCAAACTACCAGATATCTGATAATAATGCACATGGGTAAAGGATAGCTGGATGATGACTCGGTCTCCGATATCCCCCCGCAAACTCATAGTGGGATTTGAACTCTGAGTTGTGACTTAAACCGTCTTACCTTCGCCTTGGTTTTAGAAGTAAAGAACAACTCAAGCTTCTCCCAAGTTTGGAAAGAGTAAGTGCAACCCTCCATTCTAGTGAGCATACCTTTCGACAAAGATGCCAGGAGCCAGGAAAACAACAATTGATCTTGTTGTTCCCAGACTAGAAATTTAGAGCTCAATGTACCTTGAGCTGCTTTCGATGCAAATCTCTTGGGTATAACATGTTCACTAAGGAGGAATTGTTGCAACTTGTGTCCATGAATCGTGGCCCATGCTTGCCAAGGCCAATAATTGTCCTCACCAAGTTTAATAGAAACTAGATGAGGATCAAATTTGGATTGAATTGAAATAACATCTTTAGGAGTAGAAGAGGGATTGGCAGCAATAGCCATAACAGAAGAACCTTTTATAGAGGAGTGTTCCATGAGGGAGAATCAGAAGCTCTGATACCATATAAGATTTCAAATAATATAATGAATAATTGCGTGTTTCCATTGATGAAGAATGAACACATATATACAAGCTTTAGCTGAAATGAATATTCTAGAAAAAGAATAAAAAAATTAAATGTAATGCTAACAGATTTTGTCCTAATGTACAACAAACCAAACTACAAGATATTTGTTAATAATACACATGAGTAAAGGACAACTTGATAATGACTCATAGTCTCCGATATTATATACATTTTTCTTAAGTGTAATTTGATAATTTTTTTTACATTTTTATACTCGATATATTTCATATTAACTTTAGTGTTAGAGTTTCATTGTTGTGAGGGAGACCTTCACAATTAAGTTCACCCTTGTAGGTCTCGATGTCTATGAGCAATTTGAGAATTCTTCAAAAAGTTTCCTTAAATTTTTTGATTTAGTATAAAATATTTAATTTGTTAGTGTTTTTTTTTTTAACAAATTTAGTATATTGTGAAATCACTTAAAGAGAGTTACCAACATTATTCAGTTGAAAAAGTAATAGATAAATAATAAAATAAAACATAATGATCATAGAAAGTAATAAATTTAAAAGCCAAAAGGCTGAGTGGAGGAAGTAAATAATCTACATCACAATACATTATTGTAAAGACACAATTTTTCTCCAAAATATTTGATAGAGAAGATGGAAAGAGTGAACAAACTTTTAATAGATAGATGCATCCAAATTTGTTTCATTTAAAAGTAACCAAAAAATAAAAGTATTTTTTTTTAATAAAAACCTTAATAGTTTCTTTTTTCAAAAAAACTCCAAATTTGTTTTGGATAAGTGTTGGGCCACTTTACTTATGTTGCAATTATAATAACAATGGGCCAAGAAGCCCAATCTGTCAATAACATTAAAATGAATTAATAAAAACCAAAGTTAAATGCGCAAATTTGTTCTCATATTTTAGCTGAGTTCTCAATTTGGTCTTTTATCTTTTTTAGTTATAATTTTAGTCTTATAAATTTTTAGTCTTATATTTTTTAGTCAAGTTGTAGAATTAGTCTCATATTTTGTCAAAAAAAATTAATCATTAGTTGATTCTAAAGATATAAGACCAATTTTGTAATTGACTCAAATATATGAGACCAAATCTACAACAGAAAAAAAATATGGGCCAAATTGTAAACCGACCTAAAGATAAAAGACAAAAAATACATATAAAATCAAATTAAAAATTAAACAAAAAAATATGAGAAAATTTACTCCTTATCTTTAACCAACACCAAAAGAAAAAAAAAAAAAGGGCAGTCAAAGTCAAACTACCTTCAACCCCTCAAAGAATAACACGTTTTTGGCCGAAAAGAAAATCAAATTTTTTTCTTACAAAAAAATAAAAAAACACGTTGCGTTTGTGAATCGGAAATTGCGACTCAAGAAGAGTCCTATTTGATTCCAAATTGTGTCTCTATTTTTTCTTTCCTTTTTCCCCGCGAAAATCTACATCCATAGATCCCTTGTTTTTTCTTCACAAAAAAAAAACCTCGATCTTTCTTTCTCTTCTTCTCTTTCATCGAATCGGAGAAATCTACGATGGTGGTGGATATTCTTGCCGCCGATGCCGTCACCGTAGCTACTACGAAGGGTCTAGGACTCGGAATCTCGAAGCTTCTCCTTCGAACTTATCATTCCGGCAATAATCTCTCGATGATTGATTCTTCCTATACGGAACAATCGTCTTCTCCGTCGTCATCAACCAGAGTTCTCCAGATTTCATCGCTGATTTCTCCGGTCGATGCGGTTGCTCCGCCGCCGGTGAAATCGACTTCGTGCAGAGTCCCTCGTCGGACCCACCTCCGCAAAAAACGACGGACGAAGCGTAGGTTGTCCGGCGGTGACTCCGAGGACTTCGGAGATGGGGGGTTCTTCTCCGGTGATGGCGGCGGCGATGGTCCTTTTGGAGGTGGCGGCGGCGGTGGTTTCGGCGGCAGTGGTGGCGGAAATTGGAATTTTAATAGATTTGGGGAAGGGCATAACTGGGATGAATCTTCGTCTTCGTATTCGGACCCTGCTTTCGATTTCGTCTATCAGGTACTCTCTTGGATCATGCTTTCGAATTGCCTGCATTTCGCGTTCAAGAAGATTGCTCGATTAGCTGCGGTTGGCATTGTGGGTGGTGCTCATAGAGGGAAAGTTCCGAGGAGATTGGCGCCAATTTGCTGATTCGGTACCTTCTACTACTGCATTCAAATTTATGCCTCTAGTGTAGTAGCTGGCATCACTTGTGTAATTAACCGGCAAGCAATTAAGTTTCCGTTGGTTCCTGTGAATATTGTACATAAATTCTCATTTAATCTATATTTCATGTTAATTCCCTGGTGTAGAAGTGCTTTTGTTGTTAGTTTTGCTGCCTTTCCAAATTGGCTGGCGGTGCTTAATCTTGGTGCCATAACTAATGGTGGAAAGATCAAATTTAGCTTTAAACTTTAGTATTGAACAACAAACTGAACTAGTCAATACAATTGCGTTAGGCAAGGCATGCCCATGGAAAGGTTATATATTTGTGTGATTTTTGAGACAGTAATGCCATGAAAAGGCAAAGCAAATTTCGGGTGTTCCTTGGTATTACTAGTAGGTTCAATTATCTAAGTCGTGGTGATAAAAAGAGACGATACTCTTGAACATCCTTTTTCGTGCTAATTCACTGTTAACTGTCCTTGTTGAAGTATGTGATGAAGATTTTTTGTGATCCTGATTGTTACATCATGAGCTGTGGTGGTTTAATTATAACAATTTTGTGGGTTCCAATGTTTGTGTTGTTGTATCGAAAAATATGCCTTTACATTATGTATGGCTTTCACATGATTTCTTGTTTAAATTTTATCTTTGATATTAACTCATGTGCACGAAGTGTTATACGTTAATGTGAGAAGTTACTGATTATATTGACTGAAAAAATTAAGGGTACTATTGGAGGAAACATGAGACTTATGCATGAATATAAATACAGATACTTGATATGCTTCTGTTCCTGTGTAATTTTGCAGCATAGCTTGAATAAGATGGTGTTTTCGGTATGAATTTCTGTAAACATTGACTATTTGTTCATCCAACTGAATGGCCGAAGTATGTGTTTCTGTGCATGCTGATATGTGTTTCTATGCATGCTGGTGTATGTTTCTTCCTAAACGGTGTCATCATAGACAACTATGGCAGTTTTTTATGCTATTCTTTCCTTGCCTATGTTGAGCGTATTATTACACTGATCTTTCTTCAGCACCTTCTTTTGGCAAATTTCTTATCCCCCTACCTTTGTTTGAAAAAAGAGAAGTATCACCTTCATGACATGCAAAGATTGCCAATATAATTAATGATGAAATTTGTTTAAGTTGTTCACTATGTAATCTTTGACAAGAAATTTTGTTTTACAAAATCGACATGTATAATGTGCACTGCTCTCATAGACCACAGACCACAGTCTATTAGCCAGCGTTGTAAGTTGATAAAATTCTTTGTATTATTTTAGAAGCTAATATTTGTTTAGGAAAAACTTGGGTATACTTTTTAAAATGTTCATTTACAAACTCTCCGTAGAAGCATGACATATTGATTTTTCACAGTTCTGCACTACCTCACATAGATGTTTGCTACCCAAGTTTTTTTTTTTTCCTTTTGTTCATTTTGCTTTGTATCGAGTTATCCAGAGAATAAATGACTTCGGAGCCTTAGGATTTTGGTTTGGATTAATTATTGGAAACTAAGTGGATTGAAGGTTTGTGGCCAAATGAATAAGAGTGGTTTGTAAGCATACACAAGGGTCGTTGAAAGATGACACTGGAGGTGGCTTCTCTAGGTCTTTACAATCAACTGTTACCATCTGTGTCTTTGACAGGGAAGTCGAACATATCTCATAAATCAAAGGGATTCCATTAATATATGCGGTTCACTCTTAACTTGTTCCCGAATTCTAATGATAAATCCCTGCTGGTTGAAGAGGGTTTGGCCTATGAGAGTTGCAGAACTAGGTTCTTGTTGGTGTTTTAATTCATTCCTCTCACATACAAGCTTTCTGTACACATTTGTTTGTAGAGCTATCAAATTGGGCTAGCTTGGCGTGTCCAACTCTGTTTGGCCTTACTTTAATTAGTGTCAAGCTGTGAAGTCCTAATTAAAAAAAATTGATAATTTTTTTGGTCTGGCTCTAAATTGTTTTATAGGATTGATGGGCCTGTTTATAAGGCCTGACTCATTTTGATGGCTTTATTTGTACGATGTTATACTACTCCAGTATTTTGTCACTGGATGGTTCACTCTGTTTTCCATTTATGAGTCGTAGTCAGAGTTTAACCATATTATCTTCTTACCTCTCTTGTTCATTTAAAAAGGTTTTTCAGGACAGATTTTACAACCGCCATGTATTTTTTTTCCCCTTACCGGTTCTGTTTATATAATAGGGGAGGAATATAGGTAAGGTATGCTTTGGTCCTTACTCCTTAGGATTTGGGAATGCGAATGAATTAATTTAGTAATTTATGCCTTGTCTTCTGTCCTCTCTAATTTAAAGGGGAAAGAAATAAAAGGTTCTTTATTTTCCTTTCCCTTCTCTTCTTTAGTCATGTATCTCAATGAAGAAAGAGATATCTTTTTTTTGGTTGGTGGTTTAGCTTCTCATATTCGCTGAATTCTCCTTCTTTAAGTGGATCAAATACCAATCAATAAATTAAGACTCATAAATAGTAGAACTTCTTTTAGCAGTGTAATTTCTGGCAATAAATTCCATTCTTTTCTACTGAGAAATATATTGACATAAGCAATGATTATAGAAAAAGAACCAGAGAAATAGTTTAGATCCATGCATCTGGTGTCATTTTGTGGATGAGGATAAAGGCATTTACAAATGTTCACAGAAGAAAGAAAATAAAAGTTTCTGACTTTTTATTCTGATAAGAGGCAGTATTAGTGATATGATGAAGACAGATTACTACTAAATTAATATTTCATGATGATTCTATGTTTATAATTGGATATATGCAAATGGGTCACCAAATGATCATATTCCAAGTTGCCATATGATATGATGCCCACTAGGCAAACCCTATATTTCAACTGATTCTGACTAGGTTAACTGCCAAATTAATCTAGGGTTCAGAAATCAAAACAAACTTTTTGTCCTTGTAGATGAGCCTAGTTATATGAACCTGAATCTTATTTCATATTATTTGATGCAACATATAAGTTTTCCATATTACCCTAACTTTAAAGAACATCTCTTTTTTTTTTTTTTCTTTTTTCTCTCATTGATTGGGGCCACAAATTTTCTAGATCGCATTCATGATTTATTTGCTGGATATCCATGTAAAGACAATACATTTTATGTTATGCTTGAATACTTTTATAATGTGGAGTGCGGACCAAATATATATTAAATGTCTTGGTTATTATACCAAATAATTTTTTATTAATACATACTTGGAATTTTAAATCGGGGGTATAAAATGCCAAGGAGTATTAAAATTAGTAGACAGCTCTCTGAATTATCAATGTCACATCACTTATAAAGACCACTGAATTTTTAAAGTTGATATAGATGGATTCTCTAAGTTTTCAAACAAATTGATGTATAAATTTCTTAAACTTTTAAATAAATTGATAAATAGAGTTTTTGAACTATTAACTTCGATTATTTAAAATTCTAAATAGTCTTTTTTTTACACAAAATAGTGATAATTGAATGAAAGATTGAGATACTGAGTAATAGAAGTTGAAAGTTGAAAGATCTATTTATTAACTTTTAAAATTTATGAGTATTTCAGTCTCTTTTGTTATAATGAGATTTTTTTTAACTTGTCCATTTTACAGGTTAGGTAATGTCTAAAATTCTTTCAACAAAAATATCTCATATAAAACTCAAATTTGAGATTTTATCTATGAGAGAATTAAAGTATTCCAACCAATTGTTTGTTCATATTTATGTGAGAGCAACACCAATCTTCCATTTTTAGTTATGTAATTTCAATTTTTATCTATGGAATAGTGAAATGGGTCATTTTGTTTATTTCATCCTTAACATTATTGATTGGTATAATTTTCGTAATGTAATACTTTGAAATGGACATGGTAGCAGTTGGGTAAATAAAATTTGTTACCTCCATTATGAGAGTGTAAACTGTAAAGTGACATGTAAGATAAACTTGAAGAGTGAAATAGAAGGGTTGACTAAAAAAAGAAAATAGAATAGATTTATTTTTTCCTTTTTTTTTTGGCAACTTTTTAAAGTAGGCAAAAGTATTGTTGATATTCTCAATTTTTTTTGGTCAATTATACTTCAACGTTTCACATTTGAGTCAATTATATTTCAATCCCTAACTAATTATAGAATAGTCCAAAATGTTTGTCATTTTTAACAAACGGGTCATTATAAGCGAATAACAACCCTCCTTCTCTTACTCTAAAACATCTCCACCACACTTTGTCGTTGATTGTCCACTCTATCATTGTTTCTGTCGACATGGTTCTTCTCGTCGTTGTCCCCATTTTCCTAGTCTCTCATAAATTACGTCGTTCTCATCCTTTTTTCTCCTTTTACAACTGCCTTTCTCGCCCACTTCTCTATCTTGCCTCTCTCTCCAAAGGGGCTTTGAAGTTACTTTATTTTTCAATTTCGACGACAACGATGACACTGCCACTGGAAATTGTGTATTAAAGCCAAGAGTTAGAGTTATTGGTACTTCTGCTCGATTTCTCTATATTCAAGACTCATCGGCGAGTTTGTGTATGGTTGCCAAAACTGTGAAAAACATAGGGGAGGAATTTTTTGGGTTTCTCAATTGCAGGGGCCAATTCGTTAAATATGACAAACATTCTGAATTGTTCTGTAATTAGTTAAAAACTCGTGTGAAAGAAAAATCTTAAAAGAATGGAAGATTTCTAAATAACGGAAACAGAAAGACCTTAAAACAAAAAAAAATGTCGGGTTGGGGTATAGTTGACTCAAATTGAAACATTGGGGATATGATTGACAAAAAAAAAACGTTTGGGGTATAACAGAAAATAACCCCATATGTTGGGGGTACCAAGAGTATTTTTGCCTTTTAAAGTAATAAAATTAGGAAATCTAAAGAGCCTCAACTTATAAAGTAAATTAATAATTTGATCTCTACAAATTATCAAATTAATTGTTTAATTTTTAAAATATTAAAATACATTAATCTTTAAAAAATTGAATAGTATATTTATCAATTTTTTTATGAACTAAATAATATATCAATTGATTTTTTTATAGACTAATAAGTATACATACTATTCGATTTTTTTAGGGATTAAATTATATATTTCAATCTTTCAATAATCGAGTTGTTAATTCAGTGATTTTTCAATTACTAAATTGTTAATTTACTCTTGCTTTTTTTATTTCTTGGTTTTTATTTAATTTAAAATTAAAGATATAATAAAAAAATTTCTTAGTATATTTAAAGAAAAATATATTGTTTAGAAATAATGAAAGAAATGTTAGAGAGGCATTTTAATATTTTTCACAAAATAACTAATGTGACTTTTTAAATCGTAATTTTTTTTAAGCTTGTTAATATGATCATCTAATAACAAAAGAACAAAAAATATATACATAAATTCATATTCTTCAAGTGAATTTGGTTTAAAACTAAATATAATTGAAAATTTGATCTATATAATAAACATAATTTCTTAGAATTAAAAAAATTGAAAATAACCAATGGGAGTCAGATATAATAGAAATAATTAGTTTCTTACACTTTGATAAACTCAAGTTCGAATTCTTGTTAAGAATAACCAGGTTTGGACCCGCGCAATGCCCAGGTGATATTTATGAAGCATGGACATTGACACGGACACGGACACAACGACACGTTAAATTCTTAAACTTACATGACACGACACGGCATATATTTATATATATAAATAATTAAAAATTCATAAATTTTGATGAAAACTTTAAAAATTATAATATCTATTCATAATATATGTCATATGTGTTATTATTTTATATTATTTATCATGTTAAAGTAAAAAAAAATCAATTTTATATTCTGAAACTTATGAATATGTGTCGTGTGGATATCGTAACACGTGTCTGACACGACGACATGCCCTTAGAATAAAATGTCTATGCTTCCTAGGGTGATATTCNAAAAAAAAAAAAAAAAATAGAGAATATGATGGCATGACATATTGTTTTTATATTATAATTGGAATTGGATTATAACCAAAGAAATGTATATATATTATTTGTATGATGGAATCATTGGTTGTATCACACGATTAATTGGAAACTTTCAAATATAGACACACTCACTAGACTTTATTGAATTGATCAAGATCCACAAATTTAAAATCTTTTTGTCTACCCATAAAATATCTGAGTAATAAATTAAATCAATGATTAAATAATGTTTTCAATTATTGGGGGTCTAGTGGGAACGATGAAACACTTAACTCCAAAAAAATACGTTAGTTATACATTACATGCAAATAAAAACACAAATTTATGTGAGCTATTATTAAATTTTCTTCAAACGAATGCTTTAGTATATATAGTAATAAAATTTCGTGTGTTCACTGGTCTCCGTAAGATCAAACATCTAGCTATCATTGAATTAAAAGTTTTAATCATAAATATAATTTTCGCAAATTTTGATGTTAATTCAAAGTTATTTGAGATTCTAATTAATTTTTTTTAAAAAAAAGGGTGACAAGATTATGTTCAAGTCGTGTGTGCTGATTAATTCATTTTTCTAATTTTATTAAAAGCAATATGATGAGTATGACAAAACTGAGAAATTGATTATGGCAAAAAAAAACGTAAGAAATTTATGAAAAAGAATTATTTACGTATTTTATATATATATATATATGTGTGTGTGTGTGTGTTAGAGAAAATAACTTAATTAACTTTCAATGCAATAACATGTCAGTCTTTTCAACTGTTCAATCATAATGTAGAAATCAAACTTGTTGGCTTGAACACGAATATTCCGATTGAGAACATCATATGTAGAAAAGAACAGTTTCTAACTATTGATTAAAACTAATCATTAAGAAAATGAAAATGACTCAAAAGAAAAGAAATTCAAGTAAGATGTGATAGTAATTTAGTATTATCACACTTCAATAAATTTCAAGGGTACTAGATATTTGGGGTCCCACTGTATAATATTTCACTTTGATGTGTCATGAAAATGATATTCTGGTTCATGCACCTTCTCCTTATTCACTTCAGATTAATTATTAATTATATTAATTATTCAATTCTTTGGTCTTCTCTTGAGTGTCTCGTACCAACTTAAAGCATGCATTATGAATAGACTCTCAACCGTTTCTTCAAATAAAGATATTAAAGAAGGTGTGTGATTGCAAATATTTATGGTATAGTAGTTGACGAACTACATCTTAAGGGGAAAATTCATGTTTTCTTTCTAGAGTCGATATTGTCGGGAGAGTTCAACTATTTCGTATTTGAGGTATAAATGAAATTAGTCTTTGTTTAAACTGTTATATGAATAGACAGGAAAAAATCATGTTTAACCCCAAAAAAAAAGGTGTGTGAGTGACTTTAATTTGAAGGCATCCATTAATTAGCAATCAAAGAAATTTTGTTATCTTCTAATTGTTAATTAGTTATGAATAGACATAGGGTAGCGGGATCAATTAGTAGTGCATAATTTGTTTAAAAACAAATAATTAAAATTTTAAAATTATATATAATAATATATTAAGATAAACGTACCACATAAACATATACCTTGAATCAAATACCAATAAGAAATAAATAAATAAATAAAATGTGATCAAATTAATTTAAGCACCACCTCACAATAATAATAGCTATTTTTTTCAAAGAAAAATTAGGAGAATTTTTTATATCCACTTTAGTTTATTTTCTTTCTTTTTTTTTGTAGAGAAAAATTTAAGTGAGAGGATGACGCTCCAGTCTAAAGTTAAGGCAGACCTCTGGGCTCAAAGAGCACTTACAAAGGTATTTACAAAACATAACCCACCAAATGAAACATCATTAGGAATCGAATTCAAGTCCATACAATTACAAGTGGGAGGTGAACCAAACTTTATTGGCACTTTAATTTATTTCTACTAATGATAATGAATATATGTTCTGCACGTTTTCTAATTCATTAATTCCATTTGGTTCCTCTCTATTCTTTCTAGAGAAACGAATATATATACATCAATGCATATAAATGTCATAGATAGACAAAAAGGACTACTCATCATTTTCTGATTTTTCATGGGTGTTGGAGTAGTTATGCATAGTCAAAATAGGTTTTACTTTTGTTGACAAAGTCCAGGCATCATGTAGAAAGTCGAGTTATTTAAAAATAAAAGTTATGATTTCGAATCAAGCAATAAATATAAAAATACTTTGTAAAAATAAAATCTACTTCAATAATTTTGAAAATTAAGAAAATAGTCTTTTGACTATACAACAACAATCATCAAAAAAATTTACTAATATTTTGTCATCTCAAGGCCATGGGATTTTTCAGGGATTATTAGAAATGACATAATTTAGTTTTATGAAATTCTAATTTTGTCATCTTTGATTTGATTTTTTTAAAAAATTAAATTATATATTTTAATTTTTAGAGACTGAATTATCAACTCAGTAATTTTTAAGAGATCAAATTATTAGTTTATTCACAGAGTTTTGAATTTGAAACTTTACTTAAACTAATATTTAGTTACTATTTGAACTATTTAAAGTTTTACACAGTGATGTGAAAACCGAACCGGACCGGCCGGTCCGCTACCCGAAGACACAAGCGAGTTGGTTCAACCATTTGAACCGAAATGATGGTGGGACCGGAAATAACCGGAAAACCGGGTCCAACCGCTGGACCGGACCGGCGGTTCTCAATTTTTTTTACAAAAAATCATTTTGAGCCTTGTAGGGATCGAACCCATGCCCGTTCTTCACACTCCTAGCACCTTTACCATCCCAACTGTGAGGCTCTATTAGCTTTCTCTTACCAATTGTTTTACTTATCTAATAAATTAATAGATTTAATGCATCTCTTAGACCAAAAAAAAAATATATAGAGGTTTATATTTAATATATTAAAAATAATTATTTATTACGTCATCCGGTCCAAACATCCGGTCCGACCGATTCAACCGATCCGACCGTGAACCGAACACTTGTCCGAGTCTTTGTCCGATTCGGTTATGACAACACTGGTTTTACATTTTGATGATATATAATCAATGGTATATATAGAAGTAGAGAACGTAGAGGAGTTTTCTTTTCAAATTTGGTTTCTTTGAAAGCAATTTATGTCAATGTGTTGGGTGTGAAGAAATGGAACATATACAAATAATATTCAATTACATTCAATTTTTGCTTCAATATTGTCTTCATAATCTCATGTCAATTTTAGTTCAAAGTTCAAACTGTTCTATGCGAATAAAAGAGAAAAGGAAAGCTTACATCATTAATTGTTTATTATTATTTGGTATAATTAAAACTAAGGAAAGGTTTTTCTAACCCTTACCTATTAGTTAAGAAAGCGTTAATATATTGTATTATGGTTTGGGATATAATTAAGAATTTACACAGACCAAACAGTAAGTTTAACACAATTTTATAATTACATTGGTTATAATTTTTATACTTATATTTAATTTCTATAATATACTAAGGTTACTTAACTAACATTTTAAATATATTAATTAGAAAAGTCTTAGAATTAATGTTAAAGAGTCATTTTGGTCTTAACTCTAGCCACCGCTCCCTCTTATCTCTCTCTACATCTTGCTCTTCTAGATCTACAGCCACAGGGAGGAGAAATTCTGCAACTCCTCCCTCTTCCTTCTCTTGTTTTCGGTGTCAGTTTTTTCGGTTTGGTTTTTTTAATTAGTTCAATAAATTCATATATGATCTAGTCCCCTATTTTGGTGGTACTTTTCTCAGATCTGATCATGTCATCTTTTAGTAGTGTTTTCCTCTTTTGTAGTGTATTCCCTTTGTGAGTGTTGTTTTGGTTAAGATCTAGTTCAGTCCTACTAAGTGGTGATTTTCAGATCATATTTTTGAGCTTTTCTTGTTGGTGGAAGTCGGTGACATCTACATTTGAGATGGTAATTTCTTCTCTGATCAACAGTAAGTACGAGATTAATCAGTTTGTTGACAAAATATTTAGTGATGACTTATCCCACACTTCATGAAGATGTACTAAATTACATGCTTCATGGACCATGCGGAATTGCTTTCAAATCTGCTCTGTGTATGATAGATGGGATTTGTACCAAACATTTTCCTAAGCATTTTCTGGAGAAAACAATGATTGATGAAGAAGGATTTCCTCAATACAGAAGAAGGGACAATGGTGTCTCAGTGGATAAGAATGGAGTTCCTCTTGACAATAGGTATGTGGTTCCCTACAATGCTAGGTTGTTGTCAAAATACAAGGCTCATATCAATGTTGAATATTGTAATCAGCATAAGTCTATCAAATAATTATTCAAATATGTTAACAAAGGAGAAGATAGAGTGACTGCTGAGTTTTATTCAAATATCAACAAAGAGGGTAAAGAGGTTGTGGATGAAATCAAGTCCTACTATGATTGTCGTTATATGTGAAGCTGCTTGGAGGCTATTTTCATTTGATTTGAACTATAGAACTCCTTCAGTAGAGCGTCTTTCATTTCATCTTCTTGGAGAGCAACCTGTTGTTTTTCGTGATGATGAATCTATTGATTCTGTTGTACACAGAAGCAGCTTCAGGAAATCTATGTTCACAACTTGGTTTGATGCGAACAAAATCTATAAAGAGGCTAAGGACCTTATGTATTCTGACTTTCAAACCCATTTCACTTACAATAGAGATTCACAAACATGGACTCTAAGGAAACGTGGCTCATGTGTTGGAAGGTTGTTCTATGTTCCTCCAGGTTCTGGTGAATTGTACTATTTGAGAATCTTGCTTAATATTTGTAAGGCTCCTAAATCTTATAAAGATATAAGAACTGTAGATGGGAAGCCCTATGGAACATTCTAGAGAAACATGTTATCAACTAGGATTGTTGGATGATGACAAAGAGTACATTGATGGAATCTGTGAGGCAAGCCACTGGGCATCTGCGAACTACTTGAGACGTTTATTTGTCACATTGTTGTTCTCAAACAGCTTGAGTAGCCCTCATTCTATTTGGGAGAAAACATGGCAGTATCTTTCTGAAGATATATTATATAGGCAGAGGATAATGCTCAATCATCAAGGTAAATGTTTTATGTTATCTACTACTTTAATTTTTTTCTTAAATTTTATTATACTCATTTATTTCGTCCTAAAACAATTTAAATATTCATCAAGTTAAGTAGTTTATCTTTTGTTATTTCCTATCAGGTCTTCAGTTAAGTGACAGACAGACACAAAATTATGCTCTGATTGAAATAAACAAGATGTTACTTTCTTCTGGCAGAAGTCTTAAAGACTATCCTTCCATGCCTATTCCAGAAGAATCTGTTTGTGTTAACAGATCTAACAGATTGATTGTTGATGAACAATGTTATAATCAGATTTCTTTGTCTTCAGAGCATGAAGGTTTAATGATGAAACTAACAGATGAACAGAGAAACATATATGATACCATTATGAATTCAGTTGAAGTTAATCTGGGTGGTTTATTCTTTCTATATGGTTTTGGAGGTTCTGGGAAAACTTTTGTATGGAATACATTGTCTGCTGCATTAAGATCTAAAGGCCATATAGTTCTAAATGTTGCTTCTAGCGGCATTGCATCTTTACTTCTTCCTGGAGGAAGAACTGCTCACTCAAGGTTTGCCATTCCTATTGATATCAATGAATCCTCTATTTGTAATATCAAGCAAAGATTTGATTTAGCAGAGTTGCTTTCCCAAATGAAACTCATAATATGGGATGAGGCTCCAATGACAAACAAACATTGTTTTGAAGCTTTGGATCGCACAATGCGTGATATTCTCAGGTTTTCAAATCCTCTGAGTAATGATTTTCCATTTGGAGGAAAAGTTTTTGTGTTTGGTGGTGACTTCAAGCAGATTTTGTTTGTCATTCCTAAGGGTTCTAGACAAGACATTGTAAATGCATCATTAAACTCTTCCTATTTGTGGTCTCATTGTAAGGTTTTGACATTAACAAAGAACATGAGGCTTCAAGTTCAATCATCCTATGAAGAGATAAATGAAATAAGAGAGTTCTCTGATTGGATTCTTTCTGTTGGTAATGGTACAGTTGGTGGTGATAATGATGGCTATGCAGAAATTGAAATTCCTGAAGATCTTCTAATTAAAGAAGCAGTTGATCCTATTAGGGCAATTGTTGATATCACATATCCAGACTTTCTAGATAATCTAAATTCGTCTACCTATTTCCAGGATAAAGCAATTTTGTGCCCTACATTAGATGTCGTTGATTCAATTAATGATTTCATGCTATCTATGCTCCCTGGAGATGAGGTCACCTACTTGAGCTCGGATAGCATATGTAAATCAGACATGAATGTGCAATCTGCAGATGATGTTTATGTTGGAGATTGTGCCCTAGGGCCAATCATTTTATAAATATGTTTTGAACATGTTAATTAATTTATGGAGATAAATTAATGGTTATCATATTATTAGCGTGTTTACTATGATAACAATCCTTGATTAATTATATGATAAATAATCTAAAACTGTCCCTGGTCGATCATTCACGTGGGAGCGTAAATGAACCAAGACCAGCATGACCTCGGTGTATAGAGATACATGCACTAGATGCTTCTCGAGAGTCATGATGCAATTATGTAAGGGTTACAAGTTGCTGGACCGACCCGGAGAGTCCTGCATGGGTTTAGTCATAAGCGAGCCTCTCCTGTACACCTGTCA